>WWPM01012358.1:0-21400 GCA_023279145.1 Glomeris maerens | reverse complement strand
TAATTGCAGCGTCATCAAGCTGTATATGATGTGCTGAAAGAAGAAATGCAAAATGGGGTTCATGCTCTTTCAATACAGGTTTGTCTCGATGATTATGTTTTTAAATGTTCACTTTTCACTTCATTGCTTGTCCTTTAAAATTAAATCATGAATGAAATAAGGCATTGTGTGTGGCATCGTGGATGATAATGCCAAAAAAAATGTAATGAATTTCGAAACAATCAAATTTGCGCAGCTATACTCGGACCAACATAGCTTTGACATGAGGCGGAGCCTATTGCTGATGCATTAGTCTCTCCATTGCTCGCTCCTCTTTGCTCGCCCGCCATCTTTGTCGTGGTGGGTATTTAAGAAATTTGCACAGGAGTAACTAAGCGATAAGCGCAACCAATAGGAATAGCGGGCGTGGCGTCCAAGCTGTGTTGGTCCGAGTATAGACATAAAAACGAATGTAATTCATTTTGTTTTTAGGCAAAAACTCCAGAGCAGTGGAACTCTGAAACGAGTGACGGTATTGGGAGATCTCCACCATGTTTAGGAGGTTTTGGGAAATAATGCTGGGCAAGTTATAAATTAGATTGCAAAAATAAGGATTTCAAATAAAAAAGCTACTCGAGTGATTGCAATTATTTCCAAGTTGGCTTTCTTCATCTTTTAATATTAAGCATTCACTGAACAAGTATACAATCGTTTTTTTTTTAATTTATACAAAAGTGCAATTACTACTGGTTACAAATAGTTTGCTGATGAATTCATTGCTGAATACATTCTTGGGATCGTGTTTCCTGTACGTACAGATCGAGTTGGTCCACTTCGGACCGATTCTGGTCGGGATCACGTTGTTCATGGTATCTGTATTCGTAAACTGCCCTTCGTCCGTGTAGCCCCATGATTTTGACCATTCAGGACGCGCGAACCCCAACGTGCCGCCGTTGAGTGTGTTTATAATGAACTGCTCGAATTCCGTGAAGAAACTGAACTGCGAGGGTGTTGTTGGTGCAGTCGCGAAATCAAACCAAATCGCAATGTTGAAATCGGGGAAATCGCTGTTGTACCTCACGGTGGACAGATGCGGTGGCTGGTCTGCGTCCGTTGCCTTGTCCAGGTCCGTTATCCGGATTTGCAATGGGCCATTCAAGGGAAACTTGGCCTTGTTCTTGTAATCGTCGATGAGCGAAGTTAATTTTCCCATGACAGTACTGACAACTGCTTGAATGTTGTCTTTCTTTGTCAAGATGGTGTAACCCATGTCTGTTTGCAACACGGTTGACGGTTCGACGTAGAGCATGATGTTCTTCGTTGTGCCCCAAATATCATCGGAATTGGTTAGGGCCATATTGAACTTGATGAATGCGAACAAAAACTTGCACAATAAGGGAGTGAACACAGTTGCCATCATTTCAAAATAGGAAAACAATTCCATGAGTTCTGTAGGAATTGGCATTGTTAACCCTATAAAATTGTAAGGTTTATTAACCATCCTTGATTGTTTGGGCTTTGTTGGCTCTTCGCTTACAGTCATCACCCAAGCCTCGTCATTAAATGGGAACCAAAGAGCAGTAACTTTGTCTGTGACAGCATGCAACTTCGCAAAACTATTAGTGTCCGGCTGTGTGTTTGGTGGAGCAAACAGTTGACTGATCTTGATGTCAGCGGCGCTTTTGCATCTCAGATTAACATTAGGCTTCACCCTCAACATCACTGATGTTACAAAAGTGTGACCTACGTGAATTAAAAATGCCGAAATGTCTTCATTAGTCCTGTTGAACGTCTTCAAGGCGTAAGCTCCTGTTGCTTCATCCCAAGCTACAAGTTCCAAGGAATCGATTAAGTTACTCATCGTGCCACGAGTATTACCAGGAGTCTTTGTTTCACCCTCAGGGGCAATGCCAAACGCATGGCCCCCAATGGCAAGGACCCCTCCAACTGTAACTTTTCCGATCTCGGGAAACACAGCCAGGGTAAAGCTGTATTTCTCTAAGAAACTTAGCAGATCTTCTACAGTCACACCTGGTTCTGTTCTAACCATCGGAACGTTATAACCTGGTAATCCATTAGGGAACATTTCCATCTTGGTCAGCATGTCAGTTCTGACTAACATTGTATCAGTGCACTTTGAATCCTTTGACACTGTTATGGGTGACCAACTGTGCATGCGGCCCTTTGCACGAATCTTGTAGTTATTCCGAGCAGCCCAGTTAACCAAATCAACAACCTCTACGGGAGTCTTTGGCGCAGCCGTCCATAGTTTGCAGACTGTCAGTGATTGGTCCCAGTTTTCAAAGTCTTCCTGCGACAGCTTGATGTTTGATGGGAAGTTTTGTGGACGAGGGCATTGTTTGAAAATCTCCTCTGCAAAACAATAATATGAACATGATCAGCTCCCAAGTTGGAGCTCATTAAATACCCGAACTGGCTTCGCTGCGGAAAGTAAAACGTATGTATCTACTAATCTAGACATGCATGTGATAGGTTAACTATTGGACTGAACTATAGGATGTTTGTTTCAGGGGTGTGTCTTACGATAGTCATGTTGGGACACGTTCAATTGCGAGGCGTGCAGTGAAGCACAGTCATAGCAAAGAAATGGAGCAACGTGCCAATATCAAGTTCTGCTTTAAATTGGGAAAAACTGCAACGGAAACCCACAAGTTATTGCAAACTGCATACAGGAATGATGCCCTATCCCGAACCAGTTGAAGACCCACCTGAAAGGAACCCGTTTTCAAGATGTAGAGGACATTAAGAAGCATGTGACTGCCGAAATGAAAAGGGTTCCATTGCAGGACTTCTCTGACAGATTTAACCACTTGTACCGTCGCGCACATAAGTGCATTGTGTCCAAGGGAGACTACTTTGAAACGTGTTAAAAGGATTTTCCATTTGCATTTCTGGCATGGTAGTATTTTAACCAGTCCGGGTATTTAATTGCCACACCTTGTATACTATACGGATCTGTGATGGTAGATTCCTTACTTTTCAGGTAAACAATATTTGATAATGTGGTAGATGAATTACACCTTAGTTTTGCTTACCTAAACAACTGGATTGAAACATCTTTATGTTCGCCGCAAGAAGCAGGACTACGAATATTCGTCTTAACATCATATCATCAAAACCTATACAGAAATACAACTGAATGAATTTCAGGGTTGAACCTAGTTGTACTTTATGCAATTGTAAATTGTATTAAAAGTCTTTATGTTGAGGTTACACTGTTCTTTTATCAGTTGGCTGAAATGTGTGTTTTGTTTTTACCTGATGATGACTGTGTTTATTATTAAAACGTGTTTTCAACTCATGAGAAAAGAATTGTTAGGTCTTAATTAAATTTCCACAATTTCATTACTGATCCTGATATTTATTATGTGCCAAATACTCCAAACCACCCTATTAAATTCAGTACTCACTTGTAATGAACATGACAGTGTGGCAATATGTAATAACTCTACAAAAGAATAGCTGGAATCAACACAGGAAATTTATGATCCTGTTGTGGTTGGTTAGTCATTCCTACTAGTAATATTACATGCGCAAAGCCAATTTTGAGTTTTACGTCAGCACAAACTTTGACATTGCGATTTTGTAGGTTACTTGAGTATTGTGCGTTGAATCAACAATCCTGACATGAGCAATCACACTGATTGGTTGTCAGTCTATCTGGCAGAATACAGTATATACGGTACATCCCACCAACTTGTGTAATCACAGAATATGAAATGCGCAAACTTTTACGAAGCCGCCATGTTTGTGCGTTAATTGTGCGCAAAAGTTTCACTTCATAAAATAATATTATTCAGAATAAAATTAAAACTTAGGCTCATTTTGTTGCTTCGTAAATTTATGGTACTGACAGCATAAATGTTTATCTCGCACCATTAATCATATTCAATGCACGGGATATGTTATGTCAAATGCCAGTTTGTGTACCTACACTTCAAATGAAACAATGAATTAAATATTGAACACTTCGCCAAAATAACAGTGCAAAAATATTGAAAACACTTTGCGTAAACCAGTATGACGCATAATAACACACTTAAACATCACCGTCATCAATGATGCTCATGTTTGTTCAATCCAATGGAAAATATTAGGATTCTGGGCAGAAATTAATGCATACAAAATGATGTTTCAATCGCTGTTATGTCCTGGAATTTAATTTATACGTTGAAGAATAATCGATGCATGAATTTTAATGAAATTAGCAAAAAAAAATATGCGTTGCTTTAGGTGAAACACGGATTTTAACCTGTAACATTTTGCGAAATCGATATCCTTTTGCACTCTTATCATTTCATATTATGTATACACAGCAGAAGTTGCATGTGCGAATAAGACATTGATTATCTTTCAAGATTGAAATTAAATTCCGCTGTATCCATCGAAGTGAACAACGTTGTGCATACTTAAATTACTGAGTTATAATGTGGATTTGCAACAGTGTGAAATCAATAATTGATTCGCAAAATTCCACTCTTGCATTTGTAAGCTAAAATTAATTTGGCACATTGTCGTGGCGTTTTTGTTAAAACCTGCATTTTCTGCCTTTTAAATCAAAATATACTGGCATTAACAAAGCTTAAAATGAGGATTATCTGGGATAATGCAGTGCTTTTTAATACTACGTGAAACTTGCACAAATGCCACTCGATTTGTGGCTTAATTATTGTTTAAATATGGGCTCAATTTATCGAAGTTGACATACAGGAGATTACAATCACCACCAAATTTATAACACTCCTGTGGTAAAGCCATTTATGTACTTACCAGTATGCTTATAAAAACACACTTAAACATCATCTTTGTCAAATTTTATTTTGATTTGAAGTGCAATTTAAGTGCTGTTGGTCAATGTAATATTTATTGCTAGGTATATAAATTTGGTTATAGAATCCATAAACATAATTTGTCGGTAATAAATATACAGAGCGCAAAAAAGTCTTGCATGTTTGGAAATAATTAACGTTCACAGTAATGATTCTTGGTGATTTATTATGAGCTATAGTTCATTCAAAATAAGTTGAGAAAAAAGGCGTGCCCATATTCTAAGCTTATTGGATAGCGAAAACCACGTGATATGTGGGCGTGAGTAGCAGCATGGATTCCGGTATCTTGATTGGCAGCAGAAACCACAAGACAATCCTTTTTTCAATGTAGCCAATCGCGAGCACCGCTTATGCCACGCCTTTTTTCTCAACTTCTTTTGAATGGATTTTAAGTTGGACTACACACTGGGGGAACATCTATTTACGACGTCACATGTGACCATGATGATCGCAATCAAGGTTATTCAAGAACTAAGTTTTTTGCTCATACTCATAAGCAACCTAGAATCGATCATCACTGTTGCAACGTTATTTTCAAACAGGCAAGACTTTGTTTTACATTTACCCTTTTCAAACTTTTATATGCAGTAAGTATTTCTGGAACTGCATGCTGTATAGCGCTATACCAAACATTCAATGTGTTACATTCATGTTTGATCAAGATCTAGTTTTCTGATGTTCATAAATTAGGATCAATATTATGCTGATAATACTCGTCACCAGTATTATCACGGAAATCAATTGTACAGTCACTTCCATATGCGTATATATATATATATATATAATTATTGGTTAAAAAATATAAAACACATATCTTTATCTGATTTTTGTACCTATATAGTATGTTCAGGTTTAATTGACAAAATATCATGCTGCACATGTAGTCTAAGCAAAATTAACTAGCCAATGTAGTTATATGCAGGTTTAACTAGTTTTTCATTTGCAAATACATACAAATACTGTACAACATGCATGAAAATACTTGTTCCTCCAAACATAGGAATTTCATATTCAACTGATATTTTTATTTCTATACAGTTATTTATAAAGTAATAACGTAAAATAAAATTAGGGTAAAATACCGGTTCAGATCAGTTCAATAATGCAGTGAAGTGCTGTGGTGTTCATCGGTGAAGCGATATTATTTCTCTGCAGCATTTTATATTCCCTGCTCAGCAAGCACAATAAATACTAATGTTTGTTTAAATTCGCTCGTCACTCGTTTTCTGTTTTTTCAGTGATAATAATTACACAGCGACTGGAACACACCATGTGGGAATAGATTATATGAATGTTTGTGGTTGACATTGCATGGTGGGGTTGAAGTTGCTTCACTGCAAATGGATCACTGTGAAGTGAAATTGCAAACTTGGGTTTTTTTTCAGGCCTATAGTTGAATAAAAACTAGATTAAGAAACTAGTTGAGATGTTTATTCATGTAGGTGCCCAAGTGTAAATTTAAAAGTTGAACTGACATGGTGTTTTATCAAATTCTACTGAAATTTGCTCATAGTTATTATATAATTTATATAATAGGCAGGCAGACCTTTAACTTGGAAAATTTAAATCAGTTTGGACATTTCCAACAAGGTCTCAATTATAATTACATTTCCCTTTCCAAAAGACCCTTCCAAGTTCCCACATCGTATAAAATTCTCTGCTGACCTTGGAAAATCTTTATTCCAGCTTTTTAACTTGCGAATGTGATTAAACCCGGATACAAAGAAAATTCATGGCCAATGAAATTCTGCAGGATAAATTAATTATCTATTTCTTAATATGTACTATATGTTGAACATTTCTTTGCCAAAATGAGTGTGTACATATTACAAGATTGTATTTGGTAATTATTACACCGTATTACAAGAATCATTCGTAACCAAAAGGTCTTCCAGAAACTTGTTCCTGAAGATCCTCTTGGGATCGTATTTCTTGAGTGTACAAATCTCACTGGCCCAACTTGGTCCGATTCTTTTGGGAATCTCATTCTTCAAGACATTTTCATTCGTGAACGGCCCTTTTGCTGTGTAAGCCCATGCTTTAGGCCATTCACTGCGTGCTATTCCCAGCGAATTGTTATTGAAGGTATTTAATATGAACTGTTCCAACTTTTCGAAGAACTCGTTTGCTTTGTATGTATTTGGCATAGTTATGAAATCGAAAAACATTCCTATGTTGAAATCAGGGTTGTCACTGCTGTACGCGATGGTGGACAGATATGCTGTTGAATCCGTATCAGTAGCTCTGTCCAATTCAGCAATTCTGATCTGCATTGGGAAGTTCATAGGGTACTCTCCCCTGTTCTCGTACTCAGCAATGAGGGAGATGAGCTTTGATGTCACTATGTTGACAACTAATTGCATGTTTTCCTTTTTGGTTGCAATCACACAGCCCACATCTACAAAAAATGGCGCCGACGGTGCAACAAAGAGCATGATATTTTTCGATGTGCCCCAGATGTCGTAAGAATTCGTGACGCTCATGCCCGTCTTTATGATCCAGAAAAGAATTTTGGTTACAATGTCACTGTACTCATAGAACAAACGTAGAATCGCCGATTGAAGTATCCGCATTGCTTCTGGAGAAAAAGGCATTACGAAACCTGGGTAATTATAAGGTTGGGTGGCTAATCTCGATTCTGCAGGTTTTGTTGGGACTTCGCTGAAAACTAACACCCAAGCTTCTTCGTTAAATGGGAACCAGAAAGTTGTAGCTTTCTCCGTTGAATCATGCAAATTCTGAAAGGTTTTGATAGATGTGTTTGCTGTTGGTGGACCAAAAAGCTCCGTGATCTTGATGTCAACAGAGCTTTGGCATCTGAGTTTAACATCGGGCTTCACCCTCAACATCACTTCTGTTACAATCGTGTTTCCTATATGAACTAAGAAAGCTGAAGTATCTTTATTTAACCTGTCAAATGTCTTCAAGATATAAGATTGTGTTACATTATCCCATGCTACAATCTGCATAGAATGGATTAAATTGCTTAAATAGCCACGTGTGCTACCAGGACTATATGCTTCACCCTTAGCTTTCAGACCTAGACCATGACCTCCTATAGCTAATACTCCTCCAATAGTAATGTTCCCAATTTCAGGGTGTATAGACAGGGTGTAGTTAAAGCTTTCCAGGTAAGTCAACAAGTCTTCCAATTTTGCTCCTGTTTCTACTAGGACCATCGGGATATTAGAGCCTACTATTCCATTAGGGAACATTTGCATCTTTGTGAATTTCTCAGTCCTTACTAGCACGGTGTCATTGCATTTTGCGTCCTTCCAGACTGTTAACGGTGACCAGCTGTGCGTGGAGCCCATTGGACGTAACATGTAACCGTTCTGACCAGCCCAATTAGCCAAGTCCACAATGTCCTTGGAATTTTGCGGTATTGCTGTCCATAGGTTGGAGGCCCCCAGTGTTCCGTCCCAGTTTTTAAAATCTTCCAGGTTTTTCGGTATGTTATTTGGAAAGTTCTTTAGACTAGGGCAGCTAGGGGATTGTTGCTGGTTGAACAATAATCCTGTAAAAGATTTTTAAGGGATTATATGTATATTAGGTCCTTATATTTGGTTTTGCTTTGTCGTAGCAGGGTTTATAGTGAAAGAAGAACCAAATATTGTATTTCATATAGAGACAAGATTGTGTTATAAATTACGTACTTATATTGAAAGTATTTCTTACCTATAAGAAGTGGTAGCAAGTCTAGCAAAGACATCACGTCGTCGATAATCTGCACATATAAATGTTGCGACTTATTTTATATATGCACAAATTCAGGGTTCAAGGTGTATAACTTCATAAATTACTGCATGGTAAAAGTTGAAATTGGTTCTATAGCTGTGACTAATATAACGAAATTTATCTGTTGAATGCCTGTGGGTAATGTTCTTATATATTTGTTGTTCCCAAAATATTAACCCAATGGTGGACTTCGGCGTGTAGATGTATGTGAAGTAATAAACTAACAAGCTGCTAGTTTATTTGCTATCAAAGTTCACCAACATTTTTACCAAATAAAATTCATACGTATTTGACAGAGAACTCCACTTGTTTTTGTTTTTTTTTTAATATATAGTCAGGTGAAATATGCGATTTCATATCAGTTATCAAGAAGGTTTGGGGTTGAATGATCTGGCATGGGCTGTTTAATTGCAACAGTCCAATTACCGAGCCGCATGAGGCAACAGTGAACTCATTGATGTTATAGTACATGTATATAACCAAAACACAGATTGCAAATATAGGTGACTATAATGGGGAGTTTCAACACTGAAATTTGTAATGTTTGCAGTTGCGGCAATGGTGATTACTATACAGGGTAAGGTAAAAGTCTGGTTCTCGATGGAATATATCTCAAAACGACTACAGTTATCGTTTTGAATGTTTTGCCGTTGTAAAGTAAGTAGTATAGAGGGGCAATCAAAAAATCATATCGCACGTGACCTATAACTAGAGTGCGGATTTACGTGCAAGCACTTATTTTTTTGCTGAACGTTTTATGATCAGGAAGCTTACAGAAAATCGTTTTAATTTCATTTGGGATTATTTGGACATGATTTTTGCGCACGCCTTTGGTCTAATTTTAGCATGTAAAGTTGCTCTGAAGAGGATTTCTATGGATAAACATTGCACTTCCCCTCCCAATTGGGAGGGGAAGTGTTTGCTTAGAAGAACATGGTTTACAAGTTTTAAACGGAGGGGAGTTAGATGACTCAGAAGGCACATTTACATATATTGGGCACTTGGGGAATTCTGTAATAGATTTGGGTATAGTAAATTTGTGGGCAAGAGAAAGAATTGAAAAAATGTGGGTTGGAGATAGCATTTCTTCTGACCATCAACCGCTCCTGTTACAAATTTTAAAGTTGCAGAGCAAATATTTTGTGTTTCAGATATCATTTCAAAAAATTTAAAGGACTTCATAAACTCGCAGCTGTATTTATTGGCATGTAAGATAAATACGTATATAACGTCTCAAATAGAGCCCCTTTTACTTCAATGTCATTTAAAATACGAGTATTTAGTAATTTTTTCGGCGATTTTTAATTCCTTTACTGTCTCGATCAAAGGGAAATTGGACCCAATGTTGGAAATAATCCTAAGGGTAATTTTAAAAGGTTACTATAATGGTGTACCGCAGACTGTATATACTGCACCTAGCTGTGTATGATTTTATGTTAGGTTTTCAAATATATGGTGTTGCTGCAATATTCTGTGTCAACAATCCCAGAATGCTTCACGCACGCACACACAGATGGTCCAGCTAGTATGAAGCATGAAACCTTCACATCGAAATATGTGTCATCTATGAAAAACACGCACACTCTTTTCTGAGCATGCAGCCATATTGGTTTGTGTGTATAAAAGTTTAACTTGGGGGGAAAAACTCAAATTTACAGGTACTACCAGTACTACTCAATGTTGGTACCACAAATATTAATCTACAGCATCATACATGCTGTACCCTTCATAAACCTGTTATATCGAAATGAACCGTCTATATTCATACTTTGAATTCAATATTGTGCAGCTGTAAAATTTATGATTTAAACGTAACAAATGTACTTCATTTTATTTGTAAATGCATAAATTATCTTCGACATTGACATTATGCTTGTCAAAATTGATCAGCCGGATTGCATGTGTTCACTCATGCTAAAAACACCTCTGTCGTGGAAATTCAGTTGTAATAA
The DNA here is from genome assembly GCA_023279145.1 of Glomeris maerens. Lineage (NCBI taxonomy): Eukaryota > Metazoa > Arthropoda > Diplopoda > Glomerida > Glomeridae > Glomeris > Glomeris maerens. The sequence continues at coordinate 10,881 of WWPM01012358.1, read as the reverse complement.
ATATTACTATAACATGCACCATCGATAGCAAATAGCTAGCAGTTGGTAGTCTACATGTAACGACGCGTAAAAACCATTGTATACTTTAATTAAGCAAAGAGTGCAACAATGAAAGGTATTGCTATTTCTGTGTAACAAATGCAATTATATTTTAGACATTGTCCTTGTTGCCATAAAAGATATGCATTGATAAAGAAATAAATGAAATTATCCTCATTAAAAAGCAATTTTTCCCAGCTTTTCAATATGTATTATAGTTATAAAAATTTCCATTTGTGGAGCAATTTTGTCCAATTACACTGTTCAACATGCTTTTTGTTTCAATCAAAACAAATAGTGTTCTCTATAGAGTTTTTCATGCTGATTTCAAAAGTTATTGATGTTTTTTTACTTATAATGCTTTTCAATAGTGGCCTATTTTTGTTAATTTTTAGATAGTAAGGCCACGAGGACAATTTTTAATTGCATCAGTGGAACATGAAGCAATACATGTGGACCACCTGCAAAGTTACTGTTTTTTTGCCAAGTATGTATTCATCTGGTTCAGGATTACAGCATTTTCATTCTGTCTTGAAGAAAGAATCCTTACTGCAAACTTTTCAATTCCCCTGAATTGTTTTATTTGTAGGGAGTTTGTTCCAAATACTAAACAGAGACCATTTCCTAACTTGACTAAGAAAAGACCATATAATCGATTGTTACTTCTGCCTTGAAGTTACTGCAGGAGTTTTATTAAATAATAAGGGCAAAATAGCATGCCCCATCAACTATGCACCCTGTACTTTCTCATTTTGCTGAATGGACAGTGCCAAAACATCCAATTCCCTCACAGAGAAAACACTAAGCGAAGAAGTGTGTTCCTGATGGCCCATCAATTGACCTACACTTTATATGTCAAGTCAAGGAGAATTGAATGATGGTCATTGTATAAGAGATCTTTCAAAGGCACACAACTTTCAGCATCACAACTTGTAATGCGAGACATGGAAATATGATGATAGGGCTTACAAACAGGGTACACAAAATGCTGTTGTTTTCATTATTTGGTGACAGATTTTCCTGCACATATATCTGGAAATCGTGGTCAGAAAGAGAAGATGCTGTCAGTGATAGAAAACAAGAATGTCTTTTTATCTTTTTGCCACCATTGCATATAAAACATGGACTCGTGAAGAATTTGGGTCAAGACAACTGATTATGAGCACTTATTAGATAATGACAAATCTTAAGATCATACAAGGCATTGTGGAATCAATGTAAGAAAGCATATCACAGTATGAGATGTAATATGTCACTTAAAGGCGAACTGACATGGTATTTTTCGACATTTTTAATTTTCATGAAATTGCAGGAAAAACGTGTCATGTCTATAGAACTTTTGAGGGAATGTAAATTATTCCAATTATGTTGATGTTTGTATATTAATACATACCGATTCACAAGTGATTGGTGAATACTTTTGTTTCCATCGACGGTATGAAGCATTTCTCCAACTATTAACACATTATATATATGGTATCATATGGGCCCTTCCTCGTCATTGTTTCGATTCGCAATGATCGTTGAACAGCTGTTGCGAATGACATGCCAATTGGGAAATCCGAAAAATTAAACATTCGTTATATTGACTTGGGACGTCAAACGAATCAACCTTGATGCAAAGTCATCATGATGAAAAATAATACATGTGGGCGGAGCTCGTTGCTATAGAGCGATTGTGGACTTTTTATCTCCAGAATCTGACAGTTGGAGATCGGATTATTGGTTGGCCACGTGTTTCAGCAGTCAAGTGGTTCCACAAAAAAAAGTGTGTTACATAATTGTTCAGAATATGTATATAGGACTATATAGTCCAAAAAAACCTCGTTTCAGTCCTTATAACTTTACAGGGGTGAGTGAAATACATTATATGGACCTTTAAATGTACGTTTCTCTGACATTGAATCGACTTTTCAAGGTCGCACGAGTTTCAAATTACAGTCCTCCCTCGATAATCCGGCCCTTTGATAATCCGGCGCATCCGGTAATCCGGCGTTTTTTTGGCCTTCCTCCTGTAGATTTTCTGCAGAAATCAAGGTTTTTCTGTAGAAAATCTTTTATTGTATTGTCACAAAACAAGTAAATTTGTTCTTAATTTGTACTGTTTTAGTTTGTTTAACTTCAACCCTCTATACAAATGTGTAACATACATGCCCTATATGTTATGTGTACAATAAAATGTAGTTTCTGCTGTTATAATCCGGTAATCCGGCGTTTTTGATAATCCGGCGGTGCTCTGGTCCCATATCTGCCGGATTAACGAGGGAGGACTGTATCAGTTTTCCACCATTCAAGAACTTTCCTGCATTGCATCCAAAACCATGCCAAGGCTTTTTGGCTTGCCCTGTATAACTTTAATTGGTTGACCTGTCTCCCATATATTTTGTATATATTTTAATGCATACTGGATTAAGTATATGGAGGTTCATTTTTATGTATTTTGTATTGTTGTCTGTATTTATTCTCCGGAAATATAAGCCAATTTTAAACAACTGTTGAAGATGGCCAACCAAAACGTTTTTCATTGTTTATTTGTCAGGCTGTTGTCACACCTTGTGCATCATTCTGTTGCTATAGAGATCCCATGCAGAATGTAATTTGTATCTTGAGTTGCCTTACCATAATGAGAAACATGTCCATATTTTAGCACGTGTTAAAATTACAGAAAACTGAAATTTATGAAACACCAAAGGATGCTGATATCACTGTGCAAATGTCCTTATTCCTATGCAACAAGTTTTATATTGTGGGACTTCTAGCAAGTGAAAAAACTATACTATATCTTCACATGTATTTATGGTTGTAAAAATAGCCAATTGCCTGGAGATTACGGCTCTGACAGGTTAAATAAAACAGCAGTATAGGGTGTAGACAGTATTTAGGAAGCAACACAATGCAGGATCACTGCAAGTCCTGCAGGAACATTTGTACCGGCAAGAGACCCTTTTATGACAGATATACTGGCATGTTGGTGCCTCAGCTGTGACGTCATATGCGCAGTTGAAGAGTAAAAATGGGCAATCTGCGCATGGTACATTTATTGTCTGCATGAAACAAGTGAGAGGCGATCATTCAGTCGGTGGCTGTATACCACTGAACAAGCCAAGGGTAAGGTGTGCAACAAATTGACCGTTGCATGAATAAGCAGAAGACCAGATTCAAAGGGCCATTTGGTGTTACTTTTTAACTGAACATTTCTGTAGAGGGAAATTGTTGAGGCCGGCTTCGCTGCTGAGCTCCTGTGCTGATGCTGATGACGAAATACAGCGCCATCATGACTGCTCCTATTCAACATCATTTGGTGACTGTGTGAGAGAGAGAGAGAGATCTTCAAAACGGGGAAAATCTTCATTAGCTGAACGATTTCTCTTCATTGTGAGGGACAATTTGCTCACTGGATGCTCCGACAGCATGGGCAAACCGGAGAGAAAAGCCCAAAGAGCGGACAGCAGTAAGTAGTATATTTCATTTACAAAATTCCTACATACCAATCTATATGTGTTAATTGCTTTATTATGTATGGATTCATTCATTTTGTCGATAATTTATTTTATGAACTGTATTGTTATTATTTATACGCTCGTGTGAATTTGTTTTCAAAATTGTACTAACTGATTTGATTTGATTTGATTTGATTAGTCGCAGTGGCTTATAAAATTATTTAATCACATTGAAATAGCTATTGCATCGAATAATGTGAAACATATCGGTGAAGATATTGTAAACCTTTCAAAGCAGCCCATAAAGTTTAAGAAATGGTATAGATAATTACGTCTCAAATAATAAGAGATTATATACAGAGTTTCTATGGAGTCTGGTTATTTTGTTAATAGCTTTTTTCAGTCACTTCCTTTCAAAGTTATTAAAAATATGACCGAACTTTCGGGTCACCATGTAGATATATGTCATTTCTTGATGCATGTCCACGTAAGACATCCAGTTATTGCATAATTTGGAGTCCAGTACTAGAAGTAAGTCTATACTCTGGAAACGTTTCAAAATTATCGAAAGTTGCCAAATAATTATTCTTTTTATCTATATTTATTATTTTGTGGCGAGAATTGCAAGTTTCTTTATGCTATATATTTCAGCCACGAAATATGCATTGTCTTGTTGCATTAAGACAAGGGGCATATCTTGGCAATATTAATTGATAAAAGTTGGAGAATTCTGTGCAGCCTGAGAATATTTCTTGGGAAAATTAATTCCTTCGCTATGCCCTATCCAGCACTTGCCTTGTTTGATGATGTAGTTGTGAGGATTTTCTTGTGTCATTAATAGCGCAGATTTATGTTGAGATTTAGGCTTTATACCGCAATTTTTCCGAACCTGTTGCTGTTTTCTTCATATCGGGGATTAGGAGTAGGCTTAAGTGAAGCAGCCATTTTCAAGCTGTGTCTGTGTGCGAACTTTTGATGAAACTTTATGACAACATTTCTACCCACCAACCAAATTGCCTGGTAAAACGAGCATGTAACCTCGGAGATCGCTTATGTTTTGATTTAAGTAATTATTAATATATTGTTATACTGTCACTGTTAATTAAGCTACTAATTTCTTCATTTATTACCGATTTTAATTGTTTTGTGTAGGTATACACAAAGTTTTAATCCTACTTTTGCTAAGCTTTTTCCCCAATCTATACATTCATTATCATTTGTTTGCAGTTATATTTCTAAGTTATTAAGTCTATTAAGCATTATTTGATTCTGGTTTAATAATGTAATGAACAAAAATATGTGAAGCTTCCTTGGAAAACTGATATCTTTAATCGCTTATTGCAGACATATACATGTGTAAATAAATAATTGAGCCATTTTCGGTCGTTTCAGTGCATGAATTTTGAAAGAGCTGATGATCACTTATCACATATGCAAGTGTTGAGTGCTCAATGCTGCACAACTCTGATATTCCATGTAAATAAGGATGTATCGATTGTCTATACAGTCGGAAATAGACTAGTAATCGATTATTCATATTATCCAATCGATAAATGCGATTTGAGATTTATATGTGTGTGTGTGTGTGACAAAGACACATAGGATGTGAGCTGAATTATCAAAAGACATCCAAAAATAAGACTGCAAGATTACTGGAAGATTTGAGCTAGCTTTTATTTGGATGCATGTTGTACATTATATACTTGAAAGTCATGCACATAACGGCTGCCAATCAATGGTCTTGTCATATATGATGTGATTATTATTTAGACTTTCTTGCAGTTGACTGAATTCACTTGGCCCAATGCACATGATTTTGGCACTTGATTTACCTATTTTTGCAACAAATATTGATGCAACAGCTTGCCAGGTCGATAAATCAATACAATAGTATTTGGGTACGCTTTTATTGACGGAATTGGGGAGTTAAGAAGACGGTGCAATTTGCCAAAAGGTATTGGCGCATGCGCCAAAATTCACCCAGCCAATCGGATTAGGACCCTAGTGACGTCACACTCGAGTTATTGCAAACTCGTTTAACTCAAGACTCTCTTTCTCTGCCCACAAGTTCAGATTGTCATGAAAAAGAAAAAAAGAAAAAAAAAACACACTGGCTTCATCAATTTTCTCGTCCTGATTACTTATAAAGAAGATTTGCTCTGTGTGTGTGTATATGTGAGGGCAAATTTGTTAAATGCACCGTTGATTGAATTTGCAACACCCAATCAGTGCTAATCAAAATGCCCCCCAATTGCAAATAGTACATGCAATCACTTGGGTGGAAAAACCAAAAAAACTTGTTATTCCTGAACTTAATTGCACCAAATTGCTCCAGACAAATGTATTCGTTTAATTTATAACACTGTGAGAGAAGTAAGTTTATTTAAAAGCTATAATCGGGGCAACATAAGTTTGGAAAAAGGTGTGGCACAAGCTATTCCCAATTGGTCAGAGTTGGTCACATGATTAAGTGGGTGGACCTAATCTACAAAGCAAAATGGCTGCTGCTGACAAAGCAAATACATACTCCTGTTCCTATGTAATGAAATTTGCTTTCAATGATTTTTGTGTTGTCTGTAGTTCTTGGAACGAAAAAGACAAACAAATTGAATCGTTCTCATTTTGTATAATCCATTTATTCATTCATTCGTAAACTATTCTGCTTTCAATCGGCCATTTTTGTTTGCTTGAATGAAGCGTAAATGAAGCAAGCTGCTCGATCAAGAGGATCCGCCCATTTCGGCTTAACCAATCAAAGCACCCAAAACCCGTGAGTCACATTTCCAAACTTATGTTGCCCCGATTATACGTACAGTATATACTGTATAATCTGAGAAAGTCTAGTTAATGTGCCTAATCAAAATGCCTCTGGTGACATCGTAGTTCCTTGGTAGGATTAGGACTATCTAACGTCATCGTGTCTGTTGCATCCTTTCAAAGCTGCTAACCCGTATCCGTAATTCCCCTCCACCCTGTATCTTATTCTTGAGGGGAAGATGATGGGCAAGAGACGTTACTTGAAATGCGTTTTTGTGGAGGTTATTATGCAAATGGTGATGGCACCTGACTGGAAACGAATAGAAATTTGAGTTCCATGGAGCGTGGTCGATTCTGCGCTACACTGCCCTTGTCTTGCAAACTTTTTCTCCTTCTCTGTCTCGTTTATTATGCATTTTTTCCCCCAGTCTTTTCTTCTTGCTCTATATATATATACACACCACCCTAGCTTTGTGGTTTATTGGATTTTTGCTGATTCGTCTCCTGTAACATAATGGGACGTACAGATTGTGCCCCATACATTTCCTGGGCTTTCATTTAATTGACACTATATACTGCATATATACGTGTATATATGATATATAAAGGAATTCTGTTAACAATAACTGCATCCCAGAGAAGGAAATAATGTTCCTGCATAGTAATTGCATGACAGCCTTTTTTTTTGCGAAAACATTCTCCTGCAGCTTTTTTTCATTTTCATATAACGAAAATTTAATGCAACACATTTAAAAATTGAAATATTACGTTTTTATGTTGGTGAAGAAGATTTATTGCAAACAATTTTGTGGGAATAATGTAATGTAATATATATTGCCTATACAAGATGAAATTAGAAAGACGGTATGAAGAACATTCAAACTTATTGTGCACCATTTCACAGATTGTTTGAAAATATAACATGTAAAACTACTTAAAAACTAGTATAGCGTGTCATAAAAACTAGAGTTTCTGATCAGAAGTTGTTTGTCATTTATCACGTAAAGGGGTGTTCAAGTTGAGGGAGGTTACACCATTTTTGCCGAAATAATTATTATAGAGCTTACTGAGACACATTGCACAATTGGATTTGTATTCAATATTCTTAGACATTTGTAGGTTTCATGAAATGTATAGGCTAAATTACGGATGTTTAGCATGTTCCGTTGTTGTGTTACAGATTCGCAAAAGCGACCCCTGCCATGGGCTTACTGCAGATGCACTGCGTACTTGCAGGTTTGCCATACAATTATCAGTCTTTAACCTCATTTCTCTAATCATTTGCTATACACTAGTAAATTTCTGACTTGAGTTTCATAAAACTACATAAATACCAACTTTTCTCGTATATTCTGTATTAAGCTTGGATAATTATGTCAACATCAATGTGTATTAACTGTAACATGTTTATACTGCCGATTGCAGTTTTATGAAAATAATATATAGCTCTTTTATTAAATGGTGTTAATGTAGTCAAACATCTTGAACTTTAAGCACGATTTAAGAAGGAATTCTTCACGTCATTGCCTTATATTCGCAGATATTTTCCTTTCTGGAGCGAATTGTGTCGTTTTTTTTTCTGCAATGGATTTTCTGTACATGCGTTTATTTAGTGGAAGGATCACTGACAAAGATATGTAGGCAGGCAGACCTATAGCCAAAGTGAAAACCGTTCGTCCTGATCAAATATTTGTTATCCCTTATAACAAAGGTTGTATTTGTTCAGAGGATCAATATGAGACTTGCACAATGCTGAGCAAGGAAATCCACCAAGCACTTGCTGTTATTTCCAGGGCTGTGAAATTGAGCTTGTCAGCTATTTTATATCTGCCATCAACATTTGAGCTCTTAAGCTGAAAAATAAAAGTCGATGTATATATGTATATATTTATATTTAAAAATAGTAAAGCTGGGAAGAGCTCTCTGCATGTTTGAGATGAGAATACCAAAACGCATAAAAAATGATTGCCTTCAAGTAGATTTTTGTTCAGCTCGAAGTTACTATACTAATACAGTCAGATCACTGAGAGAATAAACTTTAAGCTCCTCCCTTAAGAAGGTGATCAAGAAGCTACATGAATTGGATCACCCCCTTTAGATATGGATCAGTCCTTCTTACGAAGGCGGAGCTTCAAGTTCAATCTCTCGTTGACTGGACTAAGTTTAGTTACTGTATACTAAAATTGTGTCCATTGTTCAGATCATTAATACATCGAAACATAATCCCAAATATCTGTTATCTTTGTAATCATGCAGTTCACTATAAAAGAACTAATTCAGTTTGAAATTTAGTATTGATACTATTTCAGCAAGAAATATTGTACATTATAACTCGACCAACAAGAGAAGAACCAGGGGAGGGGCTAAAAATGACCCAATCAGGAAAAATTGCTTGTGCATTTGTTTGGCCAGGTGCTTTCGTCGTCGATAGAATCCAACACAAAATGGCGGCTTCGTGTAGGCGATCACTAGCCAGGAGAAGGCAATCGCAAATACATCATTGCATTTCATTCGTTCATTTGAATGAAAGGGGTGGGGCAAACCACGCCCCTGGGTCTTCTCTTGTTGGTTTAGTTATAGATGCAACGATTTCTACATTTCTGAGCACCGAGTGATAAAATTAATGAATATGCTTTTTTGTCATTCTGCTCGCGCTGTGTTTTGGCGAAAAGCTTTGATTACATTAATTTGTTACATGTTATTTGTGACCTCGTGTGGGTTGGGGGCTTGATTTCATTATCGTCGGTGCAGTTTAGTTAGCTGGACATGCATGCGGACAAATCACTGGAATAGCTTGAGAAATGACGTATATTGATTGACAAGTGACACCCTCCTGCCTAATTAATGCTTATATTGGTTGGTGTCCAACCAATATTATTATTGCCATCATACAATTAATGAAATGTGTGATGCATGTACCTGCACCTAATAGGAAATCCCAATTATTCTCTTCAAGATTGAAACTTCGTTAATCCAATCAGCACAATTTCATTATTTCCACTATGAAGTTTTTTTTATTATATAAAATACATACTTTGCAATATGCTTTGCCCGATTCGTGTCCATTGTTCAGCTATCCAATCAGAAAACTGTTTCGCCATGTCGTCATCTACCAGTCAAAATATGTATTTTAGTCCCCCAGAGCATAATTTATAAGTAGGCCTATATAGTTGATACCAATTAAGTGTGTGCAGTGTTGAGCTTGACCAATGGCAAAGCTGGAATCTGCAATGTCGGATTTGAACATAGTTTATACAGTTACATATTACAAAATTGTAATAATCAGCCTTTATTAAATTAGTTATATTTTTGTGACATTAATGCTTTACCCTGTATATTGTGTGTTATATGAAAAAGATATTTGTAGGAATTACAATTGATCTTTTCATTTTCACACTGCCGGCTATAATTCAGGTGTTTTTGTAATAAATGTGCCATATACCATGCAATTGATTTGTTATAGGTTGTACACAAGACATATACGTATGTGACCTGATCATACAATTAGGTTTATGATGTGTCATATTGTTTCAGTAACCTAATAAATCCCCCAATATGACTGAGTGACGTAGGTAATTCAATAGATTTATGTGCATTATATGTAATAAATACTACACATACAAAATTGCCCTCGTTTTAGTGTCTATATTTCCTTTGAACATATATATATCGCTTTCCAAGAATTTGATCTTTTTAATTACATATGTACTATATTATACGATATTGGCTAATTTACTCTCTAATTGATGCATTTATTATTTTGTATCTTATTTATTATTCTGCTATATTCCCTGTTTATTATGCCAAAGGCTTTGACTTCAGAATATAGCTCTATTTGATAATAATTTGTGTGCTATATGTATATGATTTTTGTATTAAACTCGTGTTTAATTTACAAGTATAGTGTCTGTGTTTTTTTTATGAATTATTTATTATCATTTGTATATAATTTCTTTTGCGTTGCTTCATATTTCAATATTTAGATTTTTAAGTTGCTAATGGTGAGAATAATGTTACTATAATTTGTTATGTGTTTCACAGGAACAAACTTGATGGGAAAGTTCACTCATTCTGTGAAACGGCTTGTCAAGGAAGTTGCAGATGACACAGTACCAGGTAATTACACAAATGCATTTATTGTTCAATTATTTTAGCATATGGCCACTGTTTGCATTTTAATTTTCGTAATGCAGCAATGTGTAATTAGCCTAATATTGCATTTTCCATGCCCTATATACACATCTTTTATTGCACACAATGCGAGCGAACTAATGGAAGCACAAAATTAGTACTATTATACGTATGACATTATTATTATGTTAATTGTTATATACTGTCAGTATTTGTTTGGTGTGTAACAGTGTACACATGGAATTAACTATCTCATTTCGTGATTTTTAATAGTAGGTCTGTCTGCATTAATTTTAGGAAATACACTGCAATGCTGTATAGTTCTGTTCAGCTCAAGTTTATTGCCAAACACATTTCAATCTGAAAGCAAGGAAAATATAAACATTTAGCAGTTGTATAATAGGGATAATGATGGCCGTTGCAAATTTATTATGCATTTTACTGACTTGTATGTAGTACAAATATTTTGCGGTTTCTGTTTTCGCCCATAATAAATCATACCATGTGTTTTTCA
>WWPM01012345.1:0-50297 GCA_023279145.1 Glomeris maerens | reverse complement strand
CATGATGGTGTATTTCTTAAAATGGGCCATGTAAGCTTGAATTTTCTGAGGGAAAATCAATGTCCAGCGATACTGTGATGTTCTTGAGAAACACATTGCTACCAGCTCAGTTGGTCTGCGTCGATCCTTTTTCGTTTCAACATGATCATGACCCAAGGCAAATTAGAATGCAGAAAACGAAGTCAATGTATTGCAATGGTATGTGTGTATGTGCAATAATATTTGAGCAACAGAAGGTGTATGTCACAGAAGAGCTGCTGATAAAATTCGAAAAAAAACATTGCGAAAAGTTCACAATACAAATTCAAAATCTAGCTAGTATACATATTATTGAAGCTAAATCGCATTGCAGCAATTATTAAGACAAAAGGAGGTGCAACATAATATTATTATTAATCCAGTAAATTATGATGTGAAGTGTCTCGTTAATTTGTGAGTCTCACGTGTGAGCGGTATCCGAATTTAATTTCAATTTTGTAAAAGGTGAATACATTGTGTACAATTTATTGTCATTGAATGCTGCTTCCATGTGTGTTCCGTCTTTCATTGACTTCAGCATGTTTGACATTAAATGCATATGGTTTATTCTGTAACGTTTCAAAAATACATGAAATTTTGTCCAGTGCGTTTATTTTTGATCGCTGTATCTCGCCAGCTCGTATACATTGAACTTATTTATTGTGTGTTTATACAGGTTTGAGGATCCAAGTTTGTTGTCATTAAGAGGATTCAAAAGAAAGGTGGCACGTCGAAGTTTTGGATACAACACATCGGAGGAGGTATGTACCCAGTTTTTCAGCGTGAATATAAGTTTTCATAACCTACCGAGTACGTTGAAAAGCAGAAAATTTATTTGATTTTCCGTCAAAACCAATATGATTTACAAGGTTTGTAACAATTCAAGAAACAACATATCGGAGTTATACGATCAGTATGCTGAAGGTGAACTGGCATACATTACTGCATATTCATAATAACTGAAGTTGGCATACATATCTGATTGTCTGCCACCTCTTTCACAACTTTAGTCATATTTTATAGTCATCAAAGAAAGTACTTATTTGGTTTTGACGATATGCCATTCAAAAATAAACGCTCGACAAAACTTCATTATACTAATTGCATCTAATGGGCTAGAGAATAATCTCAAACTTCGCTATTATGATCGACATTGGAAGGGAAAGTATATTGCATTCAGAAACTTGAGGCAATTTTATCTCGTTGGCCATCTGCAGTATTTACCTATGATCAAGGTGTAATTCAAAGGCGTGGTTACAACTAAATATTGTTTATTGCCCAATGCAGAAGTAAAATGTACTAGTAACTGGAATACAGTTCTTTTTAAGTTTCATCCTATGCTCTCGGTTTTTTCGCTGACATAATTGTCATCAAATTAAGTTGAGAATTTATTTCTCTGAATTAGCATAGTAACATAAGTTGTGCCACACGGTTTGGCACAGTATTTGAGAAGGTTACCCTACATTCTAAATACAGGGTGTTGCAGAATTACAGGGACAAACTGACAGGGTATATTCCCTGCATGAAAACCAGACATAAAGTTCCTATGAACCCATGTCCGCAAATGCTCGGGTTGTCAGTTAGGAACCGGAATGTGAAATGAATGCTCCTGCTTTGGGAAACTAGCTGGTATAATACGTTCGGGATCGTAATTTGAAGCCCCCTGACCTCTCGCGCCCGTGTTATAGTGGTACATTGCTGATTTATGCAAAGCAGGCTGCTCATACGTGAACTCCTCTACAGCCTCAAACAGTGACAGGGGTCAACATGGAAATCACAGTAATTGTGCGTTGTGGGTTCGCTAATGCTCCCTTCCGCGATGTGCAACGGAACAAACAGACCATCATGTGTGTCCAGATACTAGCAGTCTTGCTTTATTAACTCACAGGGCATTTTAAAAATGGCTACCACCAACATCAATGCATGCCTGACACCTCTGAAGCATGGACCGCAGGACAGAGTCGAATACCCTCGGAATTTCACAGATCGTTTCCGCAGCCACAGCTATGCGTGCCACGAGGTCATCCACTGTGTCAATAGGGGTATCGTACATCAGGTCTTTCACGATTCCCCAGAAGAAGAAATCGAGGCATTACCAGCTAGATTTTGAAAGTGGGGAGCATTTGTTACTCATGTCACATTCCGGTTCATAACTGACAACCCGAGCATTTGCGGACATGGGTTCATAGGAACATTATGTCTTGTTTTCATGCAGGGAATATACCCTGTCAGTTTATCCCTGTAATTTTGCAACACCCTGTATAACGTAAATGCATAGTGATACCTCGGGTTACAATGTTAATTCGCTCCAGAACACAATTCATAACTCAAACCGGGTTATTTTCCGAAATTATGGTTCGTAACCCGAATTGTTTGCAGCCCGAGACCACTAGCTGTCCATGTATTTTTTGAAATTTTGGGTGGAGATAAAAGTTTGCAGTGAAAATTTCAAGAATGTTTCAGTAAAAGTGATTGAATATGCCGACCTTGTTGTCTTTCTTGCAGGAACAAATACACATTGCTGTAGTTGCTGTATTTTTCCTTTCCCTTGGTTTTAAAATTTGTCCGTAGCTTCGTAAGTTTGGAAACCTTTCGCTCTTAAATGCTTAAGCTTCATGGTATATTTTTAATAACCACCCTAATATGACATGTATGTGTAATTTATTTCAATGAAAATAATTGAATCATGACGAAAAAGGCTTGGCTTAAACTGTACTCTTAAATAGAGCATAATATAATATGGCAGCTTGAATTAACTTTGATGTACTTAACCAGTGCGCTCACAATTTTAAACTACTGTACAGTATAAGCACGCTTTGGAGAAAAATTACTTGCATATGTGATTTGTATTGACAATAATGCCAAAGTATTGTAATATAACAAACTTGATGACATAGATTTTTGATTTATCTAGAGATACACGTCATTGATTAACAGGCCCGACTCCGAATCTGAACCCGACTCCGAATCTGAAGAGTCAGTACGTACGCGTATATACATACCGTATGCAGGGCGTTTCGTACTTAGAGGGGCAAACTTACAGTGTATATTCACTGCAAAAAAGCATGACGAAGTTCCTATAAACCCATGTACTCAAACACTTAGGTTTTTAAGTAGCACCTAAAATGTGACATCCATAATTCATGATCCCCAATTTGAAAAATAACCACGAATGTGATCAAAATCGTCACAACCCTTCCCCAATTACTGGGTGATGTTCGTCTCACAATCACGCTGAACATGTCTTACATGCACGATGGTGTTCCACCACATTTCAGTCGGCACGCGCCCAATGTTCTGAATGGCAAATTTCATGATCATTGGACAGGACGTGGAGGGCTTTAGCTTGGCCTCCACGTTCACCAGACCTGAATCTGTTGGATTTCTACTTGTGGGGCCACATGAAATCGTTAGCTTACGCAACTTTAGTTACAACTGCAGCCGAACTTCATGACTGTGAGACCATTCAAAGGGTTCCCGGTACGTCACGTTTCAGGTGCCAGTTAAAAACCTATAAGTGTTTGAGGACATGTGTTTATAGGAACTTTGTCTTGTCCCTCTACTTACGAAACACCATGTATACAGGGCGAGGCAAAACAATGGTTCTCGATGGAATATGCATAGTGTAGCAGAAGGGCAATCCAAAAGTCACATCACATGTGACCTATGACGTCGTCTTCAAGGTCATTCAATAAATATTTTTAATCCGATTCACTTAGCACCCTATTTCACAATTTGAAAGTTGTAGAGCATTACCAAATTAGTCTAATTGAGCAAAGTTTATGACCCATTGGGTGACAGGTGAATTTATAACGAACTTATGTGGAAGTAGGAAAGCTCATTTGCACACTGGCAGCAAGCTAGTTATTTCCCTTTATTTGGTTAGATAAAATTTGATGAGGATATCTGCGTAAGCAGATTTGTTAATGGGTTCATGTTCACTGATTCCTGAAACATTTCTAAACTTGTTCATGATTATTATGAGTAAAGATATGCCACACTTGTGTATTCTGAAATATATTCTCGATGAAATCAATCAGATATATTTGTTTTCTTTATGCAAATAAACATCTTTAAATCTTGCCAATTGAAAACGAATCTGCAACCAGAGTACAACTATGCATTCGCAGTTCAGTATAAAGTCGCTACAAATTCGCACGCTACACAGTACGACATAAACTTGTTTCAACTAGGCTTATTTAACACTGCTCTACAGTTCCAAATTGGAACTAGGGTTCCAACTCAAACGGTTTACGTTTCGTTTTTTGTTGAATGACCTTGAAGACGACGTCATAGGCTAAGTGCGATGATTTTGGATTGCCCCTCTACTATACGTACATATACCATACAATGGCAAACATTTAAAACTATAACTGTCACCGTTTACAAGATATTCCATGGAGAACAAGAATTTTGTCTCGCTCTGTATATATGCATGAAAATGCGGGTCATTTATTGCATGTTGGAAGACAAATGTATGTTTTCTCATTAGGTCGGATGCATCCCCCATTCAATCGACTAATAAAAAATATTACACTATAGTAGAAATTGAAGAAGATGGATTACTGTTATAGAATATAAAAATATGGTGCGTCGGTATTTACAAAGCTTTTCATGAGATCTTATAATGCGATGTATTTAGTTGCAATGAAACTAATATATGTGAATTTGTGCTTTGCAGTTGATGTGAAGTTATGGGATAAGACAGTGATGCCCTATCAATTGCTACATACATTTAATTACAATTATTTTCTGGACAAGAAAGAAATTAATGAAGTCACACATTTTCACAAAATAATCTGTAATTATACTACATGTCTTTTGTAACTAATTCCATACGCGTGTGTATATCTTTCAAATTGGAAAAAAAATACCAATGATTGTTCAATATACTGTATACTTACAAAAACAATAACAATGGAAAACATATAGTGGCCATGCATGCTATAATACCAGAGGGAAAATAAAAGTTTATAGAGGCCTTTGGTAAAAACTGGTTTTCCCCTTGTCTTTTCAATATTGACCTCCTGTAAAATATTCCTTTCCATACGTAAAATACTTTCAGACATGGCATGCTCTTAATTAATCCCATATAAATTGGATATGTGCCAAGTCTTGAGCCTGGTGTAAGGTGACAGTGTCCCATCGTGGTTTTCAAGTGCCCACCATATTCTAATTTGTAAACGTATTCATGAAGCGGTATTTAGAGCCCGAATATCGAGAAGAAATCCGTTCTTGAGAGCGCAGCACATGAACAGTCGTGTGAAGTTTACGAAAGTAGTGAATTCTCATATTCCATTAGCATTCCTTTTGCTGCAAGCTGCACTGAATATAGTTAAATTTCTCGCATTAATTTAATTGAAAGTGGGAACTATTACTTAACTACGCTTCACTGTCTTGCAAATAACATACACATACATATAAGTTACTATACAATATATTAATGCATACAACATACAGCATAATAACAATATCCCAATCCTTGAAGTATAGGCGAGTTATGGTTATATTTTTGAAGCATTATTGTTTCTAAGACTGTCAATACATATACTGTACTAATATTAATATTTTTGTTTTCTTTTCCTCACATTCAGGTGGCCCTTTTTGTATCATTTTATATTCAGAAAAACTTGTTGTATTACATACTAATATTAAATAGGAAGTGTTTTCAATTATTTTGTAAATTTATTCTTTGCATACAAATACGTAACATTACATTTGAACATGTCTTTAGTAATTTATGGGATTCTTTCATGAATTAAATTGCTAACAATGTTGTATATGTGTAATTATGAATTTATCAAAGAGAAATTCACTATACAGTATATCATGTGCTATATATTGATATTTTATGGAGTTTGGCTGCCTAAACATATTGCATGACATTTGTACAGATTTTCATGGCAACTGTTAATCTATATCACAGCATTAATACAACGTTGTTCCAAAAGACTGTTTATCAAATATAAGTTTACATCTGTATTTGATTACATGTAATTCAGGGCAACAGTTCGTAATGTTTGTGAAAGTTAATACACAAACCCAAAATCAACAGGAAACTTTCCAACGTTGCAATTTTGTAGCCCATTACAAACAATGTTAAACCATCAAACCTATTAGACAAAACACAGCGTGTAATTCTGTTTTGTGTTAAATGGGATAGTTTTAAACAGTAAAATGTACATTATGGAATTCTCGATAATAAAAAGTTCATATGTTTAATTGTGCACATGAGGTAGAGGGGCGAAATTCGTTCATTAAAATCTTACGAGTATTTTTACAATGTATTCTCTGAAATCACAAGAGTATTAATGGGACAAAAATGTACTCCAGTTTGAGCCACATATAGCTTAGTTGTAATTTCAGACCTAATAAATCATAATTTTTGTAATACTCTGAGACCATAAATTTTACAGTGCAGAGATTTGAAAGATAGTTTAAACTAACAATTTGTGTTATCAGCGGCATGTTCATAGATTGGGCCAAACAGTAATCTTACTTGCACTGATGATATCAAGCGATGGTATGAAATATTCATCACAAGCAATTGCAATTGCATAACAGGCGTAGAGTGTCATAAATATATGGAAAATAATGCCTCCATGAACTCTTTGATTTTGAGTCATTATATCTGAGGGAAAGCTGCCGATTGATGCTGGGACACAATTATTGAATCCTCCTTGTAAATACTGAATCTCACTGCAATCTAGGTTATAATTCAAATAAAATTTTTCAATATACACAAAATAGCAAAATTAGTTCGCGCATGCGGCACCACTTACTGTTGCAGTGATTGCCATCATTTAAATACGATTCAACAGTTCGATACGGTCTCGCTACCACAGACATAACTACGACCATTACGATCATTGGCCACTTTGAAATGTGCGCCATGTTTATGAAATGCAGGTTTACTTTAGAAAATGATCAGAATAATAACTTCTTATGCGCTTTTTACTAGCTGATCGAAGGACTGCGTCAGAACGTATTGTACAAACCGTTTCACTGGCTCGCGCTCAATTAATTAATGAAAACCTGGACTCTTGCCATATCACCGACATTAATTAAACTACATAATTAACTTTACAAGTCATACGAATAGCTCTTGGTCTTCTTCAGAACAGTTTGTGCAAAAAAACAAGAACGCTCACAACTTCACAGGAGTGAGTGAAATACATTAAACAGAATTTGGACCTTACACATGAGCTTGGGAGCTATCCATTACGTTTCTGTGACCTTGAATCGACGCTTCAAGGGCGTTTAAGTTTCCATTTTTTTAATATTATAGATAAGTAGGTAGTTGAAATTGGAGAAATGATCTGGGTCCTTTTTGAGGATAACTATGAAAACAGAAATGAAATCGGACCAATAGTAAGGGAACTAGTCCCACTTGGTTGAAACGTCAAATTCGCATTTACCCATTGAAGAACTTTCCTGCATTGCAGCCTGTGACTTCCAAAATTTGGCATGGTTGTGAGAATGGAAACGACTTTTTGACTCACCCCATGCACAAAAAAACCGCACGTGAAACATTTGTGAAGAAAACCTTTAGGAATACTTTATGTTTTTTGTGACGCTGCAATGGAGATTGAGATTTGCACAGTTTTTAGTTTTCCCAACCCGCAAATACAAAAATATTGTTTTAAATAAAAAGAATAAAACTATTCTTTGCTTTTTATTGCCCAATTAATAAAAGACTGCGAGTGGCCACTTTCTTGCAAAATAAAACTGTAAATACTGTATTCTCGATTAAACAAAATGAAAATATATTTTGTTTGTAAAGAGTAAAAGTGCAGCAGTACCATCTGTTGGGAAAACTGAAAACTATGCAAATCTCAATCCCTATTGCGGTTTATAAAAATCACCCTGCATGCGCTTTTCAACAGTTTTCTTCCATGCGGGTCGAGGCAGGAATTTGCTGTGCATTTTGGGTCTTTTTGTGGAGGGTTGAATAAATTGAGCTAGTTGGCTTTCCAAAATATTTTAATTCTCATTTTATGAGCAATAATCTCAAACTTTTTCTGTGTGTTTAATTAACCATTATCTCCCTTATTAAATCGCCTAATAGCTGAAATGTACACTAATGTCCAATAATTATTACGACTAACATCGGGAAATTTGTATGAATATAACATTATTTTGATGTTTAAAAACGGATGTTAATCGGTAACCAGGGATTGAAATTCTTCATGAATTTATTTTTCCGTTGCAAAATCTAAGGTTGTAATTTCAATATCAATATAAACAGAAAGTATAGTTACAACACGACGGAAAAATAAGTTGATTCTGTTCCAGCAAGTTTGTTTCCTTAATAATAATGATTGAAAAGTACTAACACAAATACAGCAATGGGTATTTTCCATTTCTCATTGCAAATAACTTTGGTCGTTTATTCAAATTAGTATGCTTTTATTAAGGCAATACATTTGCTTAAACGACTATTCATATATGTTTGGAGCCAAAAAGGTAGGTTTTTAAAGTTGACAATAATGGATATTTTCCATTTGCACAAAACTGTCCTCTGAAATCATCGAAACTGATTTCCCAGACCATTGCTCCACCGCAGCCCAAATCTTTTATATAATTAACCTGCAGAATGGCATAAATGTAAAATATATTGTATTCAATATGCGTGATATTTGTTGGAATGCATAGTTTCATACATTACCTTTAATTGTATAGATGTTGGATTATCGTATCCTACCCATTGATCATCATGGTACGCATATGGACTGTGGAAATCAACGCTAGTGTCCCAATACTTCTGTTCGATGTTTTCACAGATCTGTTTAATGTGCAAGGACTAGATGATCGTTGTTCTTAAAGTCGGATTACCTGAAATTCATTTAGAAAGATACCTCATAGTAAGCTAAGAAGCCTGCTGCATTGACATATTTTCCAGGAGCTCCTGGCTTTATAGCTTCAGTTGGAGGAACTGTATTCAAAGGATCGGAAATTGTCCAACTCCGTCCATACATAGGCATACCGACAATAAGCTTTTCTCGAGGCATGCCTCCTTTCAGCCAGATATGAACTGCATAATCCTACTAACCGAAACATTGGCATTTAAACTTAGAATTCAGTATAGTATTCGTAGATTGTTGGATGTCACAGAACTAACTGCACTTAACAGTATTTAATTTTGGAGTTAAATCGTCATGTCTGGGATAAAGTCGTGAATGATGATCTGCTTTTCTCTCTCCTGGAGTGTGAAAATCGTAGGCCATCAAGTGTACTTGGTGAGCAAACCTAAATTATAAAGAACAGCAATAAAATGACATTTTAAATATGAGGATCATTTTTCTACCTTCCGCAGGTAGCCCATGAGGTATAAGTAGATAGCTTCGATTTGGATTGGAATGATACCAAAACAAATAACTCAACTTTGAACATATTATAACCGAAATTAAATATTCTGGACCACAATTATATACCACCTTAGATTAACACAGCTGACAGTTCCCTCTAATTGCAAACTTGAGCCTGAACTTGAGTAAAAAAAATGTGTTAGGGTATATACCCGCCAAAAATGTAATCCCACGTGACACCCTAACAAAAATTGCTGGCTGCCACATGCATGCCACATGCCTGCAATGTGCATACCTGCATGCAATAAAGCTGCAAGTGAAACATTCACAGCTTTATTGCAGACCTGCGGCAGCTTTAAAATTTTTTTTGTTAGGGACGGCCTTTTTTGGATATCCATGGCAGATGCATTCGCCATATGTCTATTTTATGTGACACTTTGCAAATGTAAAATGATATCGAGTGGATATGAAGTGCACACTGTGTAGCTTATACTAATAGAGTTTCGCAAATATTCCAATGTTGAGCAAATTATTGGGGCGCAGAATTTAAATTCTATATACACTTGCACAAGGAAGAAATTTGCAGCCTGTTTTCCAGTAAACTAATAATTAATTCATTGTTGCTTTCGAATTTAAGCTAGGGCCTTGTAAGATTAGTTTAAAACTTAAAAAAAATTGAACTGCAGAAATGTATACTACTATCGGTGAAAATATATCATGCAGTAAATCATAAAATAGATATAAGCATAGTTATGGAACGGGTACATCAGGATTGAATAATTAGAGGTGTACCTGGCAATTCCAGTGATATCATAGGCTCTTTTTATAATTCTGTTGTCTGAATCGACGGCTGCAGTAACCAGAAGGTCGTCTTCAAAGAATTCCTCATGTAAATCCTAGAAACATGTAAACTGATTTATTGCTCAGTTATTCTAAGAGAGTGAGAGGAATGATAGCAATCTATTTTTCAGCCTAATATTTTTGCGTGAGTACTATAGTAATTCGATTCCACGCACATTAGTAAAAATACCTGCAACACTTAAACGTATAGTACAAATTTGGAACATACTTTTGAAATTAACGAGATTAATCTTTTCGCAAAGGTTTGTTGAGCGTGGAGGAAAATATGATGACACAAAGTTGATTTTGTGTATTTGTTTTATAGATGACAAATTTGAATTGGATTGGTTATTTTTTGTGGTTATAGCATTGTGTGCTATATTCGCTTAAAAAAATAAGGCTAAGTTAGTTTAAGTTTGGTGAGTTTATTTTATGTTATAGGTATTTTATTTCAGGTGGAATCAGGTTGTTTGGTTAGGTTGTTATATTAGGCTATGTTCCTAAGGATGTGCTTGTAAATGTTTCTAATATTTTTTAACTCCATTTTTGTTTGGATTTCTGTTGGATACTACATGTCGCATTTTCCCATGGGTTTGGATTGCGAGTTTTACCATTGAAGTCTAATAACTAACCTTGAGTAGGTCGGTAAATCCTAACTTCTGTCTTTCATTGCCAGGATATTCCCAATCGAAGTCCAAACCATCGAAGTTATATTGTTTTAAGAAATTCCGAGCGTGAGTAGCAAAGTTCTTCCTCTTGTCTGCGTCCGTAACCAATATTGAATACTTATTTGATCTATTACTATCTGTCCAACCACCTACTGCCAGCAACACTTTAATGTCAGGATGCTTTTGCTTTAAATTTGTGAAATTGCGATATCCAACTGTCGAAAAAAATGAATATTAAGATGTTACTGTCTATGAAATTAAAAAATGCCATTGAATTTGACTACCAACTTTCATCAATGGTAGGGTTTTCCATGGTTACTGTGTAAGTTTTGTCATCAAGCTTTGCAAAGGCATATATGTAGTGTGTGCACAGTGTAGCATCAATGTATTCTGTTGAATATTTTGCCAGCCCGTATCGTTGAAATGAACCGCTATTCAAATAGCAAACTATGGAGTACTTTCTCGCTTCTGTGAAAAGCGTTGTCCACATTATGGCTGCACAATACAGCTTAAAAATCATCGTTGAAACTTGTGGTTTTCTGTTGCGCAACAATATTTACCGCATATTATATATTGACGAATTAGTGTAGGGTCTGTAGGCCTGTAATTTTTAGTTTTACCTTAGGATGTACCGATGTAACTGCTTCAAATTTTTGCTGCGTAGCTAAAACAAAACTGCATTCACTTTTTATTGAGAAGAACAATCACAGTTGTTTTCTGTGGCCATGAGAAGCAGAATGAGCGCAGTGATAACTTGGTACTAATCTCGGAAAACTTGTGTTTCAGTTTGCATCTACGTTAACATTTGTACTTGTGGAAAGCAGTACATAGATAAACATAATAGTATACCCTATATGATGTCACGTGCGCAATAATAATATAATACAAGTGAAATATTTGTACAGACATATGTCACTAAACTTGCAGTCACTGTACGCTAGTCCTATACACCCATTAATCACATGGTGATTCTCACATCAAATATTATAATTGTTTGTTTCAACAATACAAGAAGCACAATAAAATATGCTTGTGGGACTTTGTGTATACCCTGTAATTAACTTGCATTTCCTGTGTAAATTTCCTAGTCCTAGCTGTATAGTGGTTGCCCCGATCGCCGAAAACCCTTTCATCTAGTACCTGTTGGCCGATAAATATTATAATCAACAATTTTCGTCCGATCGGGAAATTCTTATCCCAGTGTACATCACAAATAAATATTATTAATATAACGAAGAATATTACTGTGTTAATTTGTCAGTAGTTATCCGGTGTTTTGAAAGTTCCTTTACAACTTCGAAACATAATTGCAAAGACAAATGAAGAGATAAAGCTGTGACGTAATTACTACACATTAAGGAGCACATATTGAAGTTATTGTAACTCATTTAACACACCCCTATATGATTGGGCACCATTAGTTGCACGAAGCATATTAAAGACTCGTCGATCTGCTGTTGCAAGGAGGCGGAATATTGCAGGAAAGCATAAATTGATGTTACGAAGTGGTTCGATCAAGAGCGCAATGCACTCATTGTTTTTGATGCAATATTTGGTGGTCCTTTCAATGTAGGCTTTCCTGCATTATTCCGCTTCCCTGCAATGGCAGGATATCGATCAAAATCTTGTTATGCTTCGTGCAGCTAGTGGTGCCCATATAGAGGTGTATTAAATTGAGTTCAACAAACTTCAATTTGTATTCCTCATTGCGTAATAATTACCACGGCGTTATCTTTTCATTTGCCTTTGAATACATTTTTGAAGTTGCAAAGAAACTTTGGAAACAACCTACATTGCACAAACAAACATACACAATACATATGCAGAATTCTGTGGTTTGTTGAAGAAATAACAATCAATACACCCTAAACAATTGCTATTTTTTGTTAAAAAAATTAGAGGTGTTTCGCGTTCATTCGATGCAATTATCATCCACTGTTATGTATCCTAAATTTTATTACGTTCATAAATTGTTAAAATATTGTGGAATTTTTGTCTTAACGGTCTGCATAACATAGGAAAAGTATCATAACTTGTATGAAAACATGTAGATTTTTCATAAAATTCCTACAAGGGAAACATTTTTTTTACACATTTAAACTCACAAAGTGAAATGCCAATTTTTATTTTGAAAGATAAATATAACTGCCGTAGGTAAATAAGGAAATATAAAGTGTTTTCTCAAATGTCACAATCAGCTAACCAGTTTTTCGATTTTTCGGCGATCGGGGTTATCACCGGTCTTGGCTTCTTAATCATTTTTCCCACATTCCTAGCCCCCAAATTCAGAAATCTCATTTAAACAAACAACATTAAGCAATGAGCACATATTTCCCAATCATCCTTTGCAAGTAAGGAAATATGTATAGAAATAAAATAATTGTTGGAATGATCATGTATGCTATTAGTACAGTCCTCCCTCGATAATCCGGCCCTTTGATTATCCGGCGCCTCCGGTAATCCGGCGTTTTTTTAGTAAACTTGTCGGGAGGTAAATAAAGATTCATGCTGATAGAATTTGTTCCATTCACTCTGTTTCTATTATTTATGCTGACATTTTAAATAGTGGTTTCTGCAATGTGTAGAAAATCTACAAATATTTGTACAAAATCTGAAATTCTGAAAAATATCTGCAAACTATTAATATATTTTCGGCAGAAAATCTGCAGTTGCATCTGAAAATATGCTGCTACATTTTCTGCAGACAATCTACAAAATTATAGAAATTTCTGTAGATTTTCTGCAGAAATCTGTTTTTCAGTAGAAAATCTGCAGCATTTTTCTGGATATTGTTACAAAATAAGTAAATTTGTTCTTAATTTGTACTGTTTCAGCTTGTTCATACCTTCAACCTTCAATACAAATTTGTAACATAAATGCCCTATATACTATGTGTACAACAAAACGTAGTTTCTGCTGCTCAAATTCGTTATTATTAGTTAATTTCCAGTAATCCGGCGTTTTCGATAATCCGGCGGGGCTCTGGTCCCATATCTGCCGGATTAACGAGGGAGGACTGTATAATTAATAATTTTGAAATGTATTTCTCAGGTGAATTTTGCACTATTTTAGTGCATTTTTATAGCTATGTAATATTGTGTGGTCTACGTAAGTTATTCTGCAATATATAACGTAAAACATTATTTTTCATTATGCATAATGAATAGTTATACAATAACGGGCTGCAGTTAGTGCAAAACAAGAATATTGTTGAAAATTGATTGAAATGTAGAATTGCAATATGCGAACTTTTAGCTGCGTTACCTAACGGTTGTGGATTAGTTTAATTGTCTTGAACTACAGGTGATCAATTACAAATGTATATACCGTAAATCCTCTATTAAACGCCTAGGCGGCTATTTGAATTTACAGAACATTGCCCATGTGTTTGCTATGAGAGCGGCGTTTATTTGAGATAGGCGCAATTATTACAGGGTTTACGGTGTGCATGCTCTAGGAAATGAAATAACGATTTTCGATATGAGCTAGTTTTTTACACAGCGAAGCTGAATCAATATTAATGCAGCGTAACACTGCTAAAACTTCGTAGGTGTTATATATTTTTATATTATGCGCAATGTTATTTAAAAAATGAACAATAGCGAACTCGTATTAATTAAAAAAAAACTACAACAGATTTAAATTAATTACCTTTGAATTTGGAAGCAGTTATTCGTAGACGTCGAAATTATATGTACTAATATATCGGTGCACAACTGTTGCAGATGCTTCTCGGCTGAGAAAAACCAACATTTCTTGGTTCATCTTTAATGTCTACTTGTGCATTGTTTTTCTCTTTAATACAATTTCTCCCAAATCACCAATTGTAGCAAAGGTTAAATAAGGAAAGCTATCTCCAGGGTCCCTGGAATGACATTTATTGCCCATGTCCTGTTATGTCTGGGAATTTCCAAATGGAGGAAATATTAATATGAAGCATATAGTAGTGTATACGTACTTTTCCTCCAGTCCAGGAATAATAAGCATTTTCCTGCCTTCTCTTCATCAGCGGGAAATAACGCCGGGAGTACCCTTTAATAATAATTATTATTATTATGCTCAGAAAACGCCACCATAAACTATTTGCGATTCATGATTACTTGAAATCGGCATACAAATGTTTGTACTGTATGCGAAAAGTACATACAGTTGCACCAAAAAATGTGGCAAAACACTTTTTCGACCATAACTCTTATTTCTAATGGAAATAAATCCGTCCATTTTTTGAAATGTTATGCGTTACTATGGTTATTAAGGTGGGTTTTTGATGTCCGAGAAAAAACGTAAAAAAAATGCACGCTTCTCGGAATAAAAAAAAGTTGTAACAGGTTTTTTTTCCAGCAGATACTTTTTAGTGTAACTATTTACCTAATATATGACAACCTTTTCGGTTCAGCCATTTAAAACTGTCATTTTGTGAATTTTTTGTCGTTCATTCTGCAATAACTAACAGACGTACATAAATGCATATCTAATGACGAGAAACATGATGTTAGACAATACAATGTTTGTACAAGTTGTACCTTAACAGGAAATGAAAATGCACATTCAAAAATTACATAAAAAAATATACTTTTGGATAATCTCCCCGAAAGTGCACATTGAGAACCATCGATCGATACGATAGTGATCGAAGCCCACCGTTTTTATTATTCACCAAGTTGAGTGCCCTTTTGCTAGCTGTTATTATGAATTAAATTAACAATAATGACAACAATGTAATTGACAGCCTTCACTTCATGAATTTTTTTGTCTACAAGCAGTACATATCTAAAGATCTACTATGCAATCCAGCATTAATAAATAATACTGTGAAAATCATACAATCAAGTGTTTGTAATGAAAAACAGTGCATTTTCCTTCAAACTAACCATGATTCGCCTTTTTTGACAACAAATCTGTGGGCTAGCTTCACTGCTCCGTCGTTAGATACTATGGCTTTCCAACCAGTTAAAGGCATTACATTAATTAGTGGAATCTACTTAAATCGCATTCCAACAATGTAGTTATGGCTGGAAGTAACATTGAAAGTGCTGATTAAGGGTAAATTATGTCTGTAATATGTGGTGAATTTCTCATTCTCCTACGTTTTTATTTCTTGCGAATTGTGCATATTTCAAGAGATACAGTGTGAATTTACACTAGCGCCAAAATATGATGATCTTTTTGCGATTTGATTTCATAAACTTCATTATGCGGCAGTTTTGACTTAATTTATCGATTCATTATATTATTTCATAAATCTCGTAAAAATCCGGGTGTGTTAATATTTTTATTGGACAATACAATAACAGGAATACGAAACCAAAATATCAAATTAACGGGATGTAGTAGACCAACGATCAGATTTTACTCGTTTCTACACAATTTTATATACCCATGTTGTGATTAGGCGCAGAAATTGTTGCATTGTCATACTGTATGTATCAGTTTTCTTGAAAGGAAACCAGCCAATTAATTTGTATTGCTCTCATAGTCACGTCCACACTTATTTGTTGTTGATAAATGGCCGGTTAAATACAAATCTTGTAATCATATCGTAGGCAACTCGAGGTTGATCATAAGGAAGGATATGCCCTGCATCCCTCACTACAATCTCCTGCAAATTATGTGCTTGCTTTACATAGCCTGCAACTTCATCGTCTTCATCCTGAACCTTCCAAATTATGCGTTGACTGTTCAAATATTCACTTGAATATGTCCAGTTTAGTGACTCTACCATGCGCACTGTTCCTAAATAATTCACAATGATGTCCAACTGACCGTTATAAATAAGCACTTTATAACCGGCATCTAAGATTTCTTGGACCCAAGGCTTCGAAGACTGCATGAAATCTTGTAACAGATGTTCATAAACGATAAGCCCATTGCTGAAAGTTAGATTTCCGACATGCAGTGCATTGCGTACATCTTCTTTTGCAAGATAATCCGAGTAATATCCGTCATCATCTGGGCCTACTGTTCTTAAATAGTTGTAATAGTATGTGTAACCACAATATCTGAACAACAGAGAGCCAAGACCTCCCACCATCAAATTCATGGATATCTGTGCTGCTAGGAAGTCCCCAGCTGCAAGTTCACTTTGCATTCTCGCTTCCAAAGCATAGTAGCTTTGCAGCTGGTTGTTATCAATTAAGCCGATATGATACAGAAAGTCGCCATACAGGCAATTATTGCTTGGGTCTATAAGTCCATCTCCAATGGCAATTCCAGCAAGGTGTATTTTGTCTGTTGATGTTGGATTCTTTATATGAATGGCATGAGCCAGTGCTGGAACATATTTGCCTGCAAAGATATATGTAGGCTTACATGTACAGTGTGAGTCGGTTCAGTCCTTATAACTTTACAGGAGTGAGCGAAATATTTATATTACTATTCAGTTGTAAGCGGCGCATTTTCAGTATATCATTTAGACAAATCATTGCCTACCTGCGTATGACTCCCCTGTGACGTAGAATTCATTGGGTCTTAGTTCATAAAACAATGTTAAAAACTGTTGCATAGCTTCATACAGATCGTTGCCAACATCAACCTCATTATTAGCGTAACCATCTGAAGAATTCGTGAAGCTGAATCCTATACATAACCGGTATCAAAATCAATTAATTAGGTACCTAATTCGACTTTCCAACTGAAAACACGACCAACCTACCAGTTCCTACTGGGTTGTCAATGAATAACAGATTGAATTCGTTAGCCCACGTGTACGTTCTGTTGTGAACATGCAAGTCAGCATCCAAATAAAATGGTCCATTCTCGGCAAACAGTCCGTACATGGATGAACTTCCAGGACCCCCTTGAAGCCATAAGACAACTGGTGCATCTACTTTACCGTTCTATTGATGTGAAAAATGTACATAATTATAATAAGGTTTTGCCATGTTGCTTGTGCCTGCGAAGATACGGGATTGGAAGCGACTTCACTGTTGTATTGGCAAGGAGTATATTATTTAATTAATATTTTGGGTCAGTCTGCTAGGTTACATACGTAATAATCACAATACAGGATTGCTGCAGAAGCAAATTCTGAAGTTTACTTATTTATGCCATGTGCAATCCTGCATCGTGGTTACATTCGGCAAACGGGCCTGGAAGTAAGACATTTAACAGTTTGGTGTAATTGTATTTTCAGTCCTAAATAAATAACAATGTGTATGTTTCTTCTGGTGAGCACCGTGTATCGCCCATTTGAGTGCACAATTAACATTAAAGCTTGATATTCTATCCTAATTAAAACAAATATGACGCACTTACCAATGCAGGGAAATACCAAAAGAACATGTTGGAGTCGTATTGTTTCTTAACCGTAAAGTAACCGGAATAACTGACAACATCGGTTCCTTCTAGTGGTCCGGTTTTGCTAAGCTGTCGTCCTTCATCCAAATTCCCTGAATCAATATATGGCGTCAAAAAGAGGGGTTCCCCATAATTTCCATCTGCACGTAAATTTGATTCTTTTGGTAATAGGTCTTCAAAGAGAAATTTGGAATCGCAAGGAATTATGAATGCTTCAATAATAAGAAATAACAACATTGTCGTAAGAGCCATAACGCTTTCTATTAAAGTTTCACTATACAGTATAGTTCTGTAACTGTTATCAACAATTTTGAAGGTGATGTCGATTTTTTACATTGTTTCTATGCGGATAAGAGACAAAATGATAAAGGATTCAGATTGTGTCGAACTATAATTGTCCACATGAACCGTGCACTTTAATTTGATAAAAGAAACGATATTGCGGTGTACCAAAACGACTTGAAGGACATTTCAACATGAAATTGCCGTAGGCTTGCTTCAAATTCGGTGAATGACATAAGACATGAATACACCTGTTACGAGAAATGTATGAATTTTTGAAATAGGAACTCTTCCTTGTCTTGTACCCATGCGAGGAAGCATGAGCTGCATGATTTTAGAGGTACAAGCTGCAATGCAGGAAAGTTCTGAATTTTGCATTTCAACCAAGTTCTAGCTTTCCTTTTATTTGTCCGATTTCATAGTTATGCTCACAAAAACCCCAGAACACTTCTCCATATGCAACTACCTACCGTAGTTAAACAATCATAATTGGCAAAATAAGCCGGTCTCGAAATGTAGCCTGTCTCGAAAATTAGCCGGGTCAACAAGCAATAATTATAAAAATAAGCCCTGGCTTATTATAAAGGATTTACGGTATTTATCTTCAATATTAAAAAATGAAACTTGGACGACCTTGAAGTGTCGGTTCAAGGTCACGGAACGTACATAAATGGATAGCTAGCCCCAAACTCATACGTAAGGTCCATATTCTGTGTAATGCATTTTACTCGCTCCTGTGAAGTTGTGAGAATGGAAACGACTTTTTACTCACCTGTATATGGAAAAGACTAGAACATTATTGTCTACATTTAAAAAAGTTTGAAAATGTCTTTTGAAAACCTGATAAAGATTTGTATACATATTTTAATTCAGTTGGAACAGACTGTTCCATTTTATTTGGAACCCGCCTGCTTCTTATATTTGGTACAGAACTGTTCCAATTTAGTTGGAACGCAATAGTTACATTTCACTTTGACTATAGCTAAGAAATTGCTTAATTCGTATATATTAGTATATCCTTTAATGAATCTGAATAATAGGAACGTACATTTTCTATCTCGCATTTTACCACCAAAGTAAAAATTTCATTTTTAATGGCAGTAGATGCCCAAAGCACGCTAATTTTATAGAATGCAGTATACAATCTACTCAGTAATATACTTGCACAGGGCTACTGTATGTATGATTTATGAAAACGCTCTACCAAGGACAATCTTTCCTATTCGTTTATCTACACTTCAGCAGATATAGGAAGCCAATTTTACTAGCTGGCGATTCCGGCTAGAAAAATCGTGAAACGTGTGCAACAATTTTCTATATGTGATAACTAGAGTGCGGATTTTACGTGCAAGTACTAACTTTTTTCCTGAACGTATTATGATTAGGAATCTTACAGAAAAGCGTTTTAATTGCATTTGGAATTATTTGGACATCATTTTTGTGTACGTTTTTGTATGTTTTTTGGGCTAATTTTAGCAAGTAAAGTTGCGCACAAAATGCACGTAAAATCCGCACTCTAGTGATAACCGTTTAATCAGTTTTATCAAGGGTGCATTATGTAATCAAATATTTAATTCAAAATGCACGTGTTCGATATCCATGCATATATCGCTAGTCTTCCTTTTTGTAATCCATACTAAATTCTTTTTGATTGCGATATTGACATTTGGCACTAAAATATTAGCTTTTGAATTATATAATTCCATACTTTATGAAATTGATTCGGGAAAACTTCAAAATAATATTGCTTGAAAAGTATAACTTGGCAGGAAATGTCATTGAAGCAACCAAGCACACAAATTTTTCCATATTATATAACTCGTCAATTTCGAGGATTAATACCTGAACTTTTTATGATTTACATAACATGCACTTGTCTTCTGAACTGTCATAGTTCAGTGATATCACCGGTAAAAATAATACTTCCTATGCTGCTTCGTATATCATGGCCAAGCACTTCTGATCTCGCACTTCAACAGCCTTCCTTGTTAGTCGGCAACTGCTGTAGCTTTATTTATTCTGACATGTATCTTCACCCCATTTAATTCTATATATTGAATCATAAACTGAATATCACTCTATTCATTTATTTCAGTAAAATTTTACTTCTTTTATTCCTTCTATTATTTCAATCCGTAATGTCCTATTGGAAAGCAAAATTATACGTAGATGTACCTTAACCCAAGTTTTAAGTGGTCTTAAAATCATTTGTATGACGCAAATGTCGACATAGTCGATAGACTGTGCATTGTTTAATCTTCGTCCTTATCTGTTGCACAACGAGCTAATATTTGTTCAAACCAAGGTTCTAGCTAAAACTTGACTACGTCCTTCCTTTCGTCCAGGAAGCCTTTAAGCTGATCAGCCACGTCTCATTTTAAGGTAGGTTTTTCCTGTCCTACACACACCTTTACATTTCTAAAATATTAGAATTTTAATATTTTCGCAGCAGATTGAACATTGTAGCAATGAACAGTGGTGAAGGAACATACGTTTGCAATTTGAGTCCTGAATTGCAAAAGGTAGCAAAAACTGAATTACACGAAGATCCGTCAAGAAGAGCTGCGGACATAGAAGCAATACGAACATGGATCAAACAACAACCTCATTTGCATATTAGGACGGGTTAGCTATAAACGATAATATAATATGCAAAACATAGGTTATAAAGTGGAATGAGACAGTATACATTTTCGCAGATGATATCTTTATTTTGCGTTTTTTGCGATCTGCAAAATTCAGCCTTGAAAGGGCCAAAGAAAAAATTGACAGTTACTATACTGTTCGTAATGCTCTTCCTGAATGGTTTGGTGACAGAAATCTGAGAGATCCAAAAACAATAAAATTGATTAATATGGGGTAGGTGAATTGAATTCATCAAATGCTAATGTGGATAATATCAAAAACTTGAATTGCTCTTAGGTTGTGTGTCCCTTTAAATGGCTACACCAAAGAAGGAAGAAAAGTTGTCATTTGGCGCTCAGGTGGCTTAATTTTCCCGGTAGGCGTGAATGTCCGATCACAATTAATTTAAAATATTACTTTTCAGGGATATATGATCCCAAGGAATTCTCCGTGGATGATGTAATGCGTGTGAGCTATATTATGACTGACTTATTAATGCTGGATGAACAAGTTAGCATTCATGGCGTTGAAGCGATTAATGACATGACTGGAATCACCCTTGCCCATTTCACGAGCTTCTCGCTTAGCTTAGCGAAAAAATCCATGACCCTATTAGAGGTACACGCCTTACACTAATTAATTACCTACATTCACTTCAGATTACATGTACATACTGTATATTAATTAAAATAGGCTACACCAGTACGGTTCAAAGGCATGCACTATTGGAATCCGCCTTCAGTGTTTGAAAAATTTTACAACCTTTTCAAATCTGTTATGAAAGAAAAGATGAAGAAACGGGTGCGTTGTAATCAATATAGGCGTTTTTTTTTATAAATCACTTTTATAATCTTCATTTTGTAATCGGCGCTTACATATAGCTTCATGTACATGGTACCGATTTAAAATCACTGCAATCACGTTTTCCTCTTGAAACTCTGCCAGAAGAATTTGGTGGAACTGGAGGGAAGATGGCAGACTTGGCAGGTATGGAAATAATCGTAAATTTATAGAAAATACTAACGTTTAATGAATTAATACATGTATTTATTCCTCAGCTGCTTATGCAAAAAAAATACTTGAAAACGAGAACTATTTTCTGGAAGATTCCAAGTACAAAGTTGACGAGTCAAAGCGTCCTGGAAAGCCGAAGTCAAAAGAAGACTTATTCGGAATCGATGGTTCCTTCAGAAAGTTAGATATTGACTAATCAACGTTTTATGCGTTGTAAATTAAATATAAACAATTTGCATCAGTTAATTGGTAAATAATTTACAAATGTTTTGCGGCATTTGAAAAATAATTACCACGGCACTGTGCTAAATAAGTTATTCTTGTAGATCATATATACAGAACATATAGCACCCAACAGGCTGTTTTATCCTTATACTACTGTGTGATAACATAATATTCGAAATGCTACATAGCGTGGTACCTATATCATAATATGATTGTTGAATATGACATATAACAAATGAAATAAAACGTACGATATGCAGAAGTTTTAATTTATTTATTCCAGCTGGCGATTTAATGCAACATTTTTCCCATTGCCAACTTTGTACCGATGTGCATATTAGAAATTTTGATTGTGGTTTTACTCTGGACGCACCGTTTTCTTGTGCGTTCTTATTGTAATATCATCGCATCAATTACGTACCACAAGTGAAATGAATCCATATATGATTGTGTATACAACTTAACCATTGCTTTTATGTTCATAGCATAACTACGGCTAAGTAATTTATAATAGGTTTGGTAATGCCTTCTGAAATCAAAGATAAGACACAAAACCATAGCAGTGGAGCTAGCACATGGTGATGGACATACGCCCATAATACAGGTTCTCAATTGTGTTTTGATGGGTAAAATTGTATTGCAGAAACGTTATTGCAATAAGAAAAAATGAGACGAATGGAATTTACTATAGAACTAGTAATGCACTTAAATAGAAATGGAAGCGCTATGTTTAGTGTAAAGATTTAGCTGCAAAATAAATTCACAGCGATCCTTTATAATTTTGTATAGTAGAAGGATATATAGAACCACGGATTTGTCGCCAACTTTAAGTGTACCATAATTACTGTAGAGTACATACAGTCATTTTTAAGATGTCAACACATAATCCTCCAACTAATTCTTCAGTTTAGCCGACAATATTTTCAAACCAACATTTTCTATCAATTTGATGGTGGATCTAGAATATCGTAAAGATTTTTGTAATTTGTGAAAGAAAATGTATGAATTTTCAGCTTTTTTTTTTCGATTTGTAACAGCAGGCCTATTCATCCTTGGTGTCATATATAAGTCGTTTTTTGATTGCATGGGTAAGCAACTTCATTTTAAGTTCCGAAGAATATATGCAACCTGCTGTTATAAATTGAAAATAATCGTTATTATGACTGTAAGATGTACATTTGAAACCAAAATGCAAAATATACCTGGTTTAACAACGGTATAAAAATAAGTACATACTGGGCAATAAAGTGATGGTGTAAGTTTGACTTATAGCGAAAGCTTTGAGATTACAGTTCATGCAAAGAAAAGTTACAACTAGTTATGTAAATAACTGGATGGGCAATTGCACGGGGACAAAAGTATGAAATAAATTCAATTCGCAGAATTATAAAATGGTATACGTACATTGCATAATTTTAAAAGCAAAAGGAGGTTCCACAAAATATTTATTCCCTGCTTTTGTCCCATGCAATTACCTCTTCTAATATACTTTTGTCCATGCAGTTACACTAAATGTAGCCGAAGATAAAACCAATTTTTTTGAAACTGCGAAATTGCATTCTGGTAATTTTATAGGTACTGTATATTAAAATATATGTAGTTTGTAAAAAATAAATTATAAACTTTTACATAATATATCTAAATTTTTCTATATGTACATAGATCATAGGTTAGCGCTTCAAAGATTTGCACTATCTCGTATATTGACAATTCACAAGATATTGGGCAACCCAACACGTGACCTATAGCACCATGATTGCACAATTCGTCAATTTTCCCATTTTAGCAAACTCATTCGCTGCACGAGCTACGATCTGTAGATACGCGCACAATATAGTTACCTGACGGAATTGGCAATAACTGTGAGTGGTACATCGATTTTCCATTGTATAAATGTTTTTTAATTGTGCATTTTGCCTTCCCAAGCGCAAATACAAAGTTTCTGTAAATAGAATTTCTTTATATTTGCATAAAATATGTAATAGTAATTACAACTTTGACACGTGGAATAGCATAATGCCTTAAAAAGGAACAGGCAATATATTTTTTTGCGTCTGTGATTTCCCCCCACAATTTGGATAATATACGCATTGTGTTTAAAGCAAACATTCTCACTTTGAAATATGCTACACAACCGTTTCCGTGGAAGTTGCATGTAGTTGCATGATACGTTCACAGTGCACAAACAAGGTTTTTCCAGATACCGCTTGTCATGGTGTCATGGCCTTGACAGGCGCAAGAATTAAATAAAAAATAATACTCAATTCGCAGTATAGCAGCGCACAATCATGTCAAAAATCTGCAACATATCGTTTTACTTCACGTGTGCATGTTGTGACGAATTTAAATATATAATAGTAGAAAATTGTACAAGAGCGAAAATAAAACTACAGTGAGAGCAGCTTTTATATGTACTACTCGTATGTATAGTTACATAACTGATGCACTGCTGGTCTTATCATTTTCAATGCGCGTAACAATCTATTTTGACATTATTGTCTTCAGTTTCAACTCTTCCAGCTGCAGCACTTTCATTTTTATGTAAATTTCCATATATTTCCATAATATTTCCAATAATTTTTTAAATTGTAATGTAATGTTTAAGTAATAAAATATTGAACGTATACTTAGTATTTTCAATTATGAGTGAAACAGCCTGGAATTCTTTGCCAGAAATGTCTTTTTGTTTCCCAATAAGAAATATACATGGCGAACAAAAATCTGGTATATTTAAACTGAGAGTTATCCATTATACCTACATTGTTTTCGATGATTATGTGTAAATGCATTTGCATTCGAATGGTTAAATGTTAGTATAAAGCTATTCCCCGTTTCAGCAGGCTTTCTTGCTAGCTGCATGGTATGCATGAGTTATTTTATGCAATAGCAGCCATGAGATGTGCACATTTTAGAGAAGTTAAATTAAAAGGTTAGAATGGAATGTGAATGGGTAAAGTGCAATTGTGAGTTTGGGCTGCCTCGTATTACTCCCAACACCATCGCAAAATGGGCATTACGATAACTCAGCTTTCCGTACATTTCAAATTCATGCAAACTTAAGCTTCACCCTGTATATCGTTGAAACAAAATACCGTATAAATGAATATAGTCATTTACATTATGAGCATACGTATGTCATCCTGTACGTTTTATTCATAAATTCAACAGCTCTTGAAAATGCCGGACAGCAAATACGTGTGCACTCTAAGTGACGAGTTATTGGCAAGGGCAAAACAGGAGCTGAATGAAGATCCCGCTAGGAGAAACGAAGACATTGAAGCACTCAAGCAATGGCTTAAGAAACAACCTCATATCAATGCCAGATTAGGTAAATAAACCAACTGTATAGGCCTACTATCTGCAGAGTTCCAAGGTTCCAGCAACATAAGTACTGCAAAATTAAAGTTCAGTCTTTTTGCAGATATTGAGAACTATACTCCTTTCAGGGGTAAGAACCGTATAAAGGAGTCTATGGGGTGACGTCAAATTAACTACGACGCTTGTGCTAAAAGCATGAAATTAGTAATCCTCCGCCGACTTTTCACATTTGTTGCATTTTCAAAATGGCGGAAGAATCCTTCGCTTCAACTTCTTTTCATTCTCCAAGTGGATATCTTTCTAAACATAAATCGGGAAAGCGCATTTCCAGCGCCGAACTGCTATTATTGTTCAAAACTGTAATTGAATTCCACTACTGACCAACGGAATTGGCACTACTTTCTTGGGCGGAAGCGCATTGGTTTAAGGAGGCGGCTTGCAACCTTCCATAGGGCCCATTATACGGTTCTTACCCCTGAAAGGAGTATAGTCATTTTTAAAAGCGCTTAAATTAAAAATTTATATATACAGTAGAACGTCGTTTATCCGCACGTCAATTATCCGCAACGTCAATTATCCGCACACCTAAAACACACTTTTCGCTCTGTAAAATTGTGGTTTTATACTGTATTTTCCATGACATGTGCGAGTAGTGACCAAGTTAAACGCAATCGGAATGTTTTATCAATCCAGAAAAAGGGTAGAGTATCAATAAAACCAATAAAGGTGACTGTTGAAGATCAGAAAGAGGACTTTTTATGATATCAAAGCCTGAAAAGAAGAAATTTTGAGCTGTGCATCGAAGTTAGATAGCGAAGAAGGGTCCAAAAGAAGTACTGGGTGTACTGCACGTGTTTTTCTGCATTAAATAAAAGCCTGTTTAATTATCCGCAAAAATCGTTATCCGCACAACCCTTGGTCCCAATTAGTGCGGATAAACGACGTTCTACTGTAACTGCAAAAAACCCTGTATTCAGGCAGTTGTCAACCAAAACGTAGGGATGCATTCTTATGAACTATTATTATGAACTATACAAAAATTTTAATATTGTACAGTGAAGCTAACTCCACCAGTGCGCCTTTACTGTCCTAGGAGCAGAGTATGGTACATTGTGTAGAGAGCTTCACTGTAAAGGGTGTCCCAGAAAAAGCTGCTGCACTTTTGAAACCCCGTAATAACTTTTTATTAATTTGCGCTACAGAGCCCGCTGATGCAAGAATAGAAAGGTGAATCTTTGCTCTTTCCAGCACCACAAACCACCCTGAAATCAATTGAGTTGTTCATTGTCCATCGAGAATAAGGCCGACAACCTGTGAAACTTGAGTGAACAAAGCAGGTCGCAGTAGAGATAGATGGAATGTTTTGAAAACTCGCGTATTCCTTTAGCTTTTTTATTAAACATTATCTGTGCATCATGTACGCCTGGATATGACCATCTTCCTTGGCTACAACCTCATGGAGACGAGCACACCAATTGCTTATTACCTTCGCAAGGGACTCAATCGGCAACTCTTCTTCGCTGAGCACCATTTCAGCAAGGACTTGGGCTGGAAGAAGTCGAGGAACGCACGATTACCACTAGTACGACGAGCCACAACAACTATGCTACATCATCCCAACGGGCATTGTTGGCTCCAAAGCCAGGCAACACACTCGCAGCGCCGACCTGTTTGACCACAAGGTGGTGCCAAGCACTTCGTTCCCCCAAGTTTCGCAGGTTGTCTGGTCTTATTGTCGATAGACAGAGAACGACTTAACTGATTTAGGGCGGTTTGTGGCGCTGGAAAGGGCAAAGATTCACCTTTCAATTCATGCCTTTGCGGGCTCTGTATCACAACCTAGTCAAAAGTTATTACAGTTTCAAAAGTGTGACAACTTTTTCTGGGGCACCCTGTATACGGTAATAATAGTTTCCAGTTGTCCTGAAACGGGCTATTACTGTGCAAAGCATAACTTTGGCCGATCTCAACCAGAGATGAGAGCTTAGCCAACGTGGCTGAGATAGTAGAGTTATCATCTTATCTCAAGGAAACTCATAATCGAATCTTACTATCCTGCTTAAAAATTGGTCTGAACGCCATATAATAATTACAACTTAAAATTATCCCATTCACGTGTTAGCTCTTAAGAAACCTTTAATTTTGGGGTAGTGAATGTATTCCAAAATCAGTAACTGCAGGTACAACTAGATCAATTGCATCATGCTCGCAATCTCACATACTTTCACATAGGTTTAAAACATTTTATTTGAATGGCCTTGAAGATGACGCCAGAGGACATATGCGATACGATTCAATATCATAATTATTACAGGTGTGCCTAATGTCTCACCCTACGTATGTATTGATAAAGGAATACTACACTTATTACAAGATTTTGTGATCTAACATGTTACAGTAACCTAACAATTCCAACAAGTTTACTTGCTATAAGACCCAGCTAAACTTGTTATCTCTCGCCATGTCTAGACGATGACTTCATACTACGGTTTCTGCGGCCCTCTAAATTTAGTCTGGAAAGGGCAAAAGAAAAGTTGGACAACTATTACTCCGTCCGCAGTGCAATTCCAGAGTGGTTTGGAAATCTGGACACAAATGACCCCAAGATAATTGAAATATCTTCACAAGGGTAAATCCCATTTTTATACTGTATTCTTCAGTTACCTAAATCATGTTACACCAATGTTGCGCCAATATTACATAAAATGTATGTATCCAATGCCATCCCTCAGGGACAATTTTACGCTACAATTTCCCATTATTTCAGTGGAAGGACGATTTTTTTCTGCACGAGTTAATCTTGTTGTCGCAGTGGTTGTGGTAGGCATTGGATAATGTTGCAATGACTGTTGTCGCATTTAACTGCAGCACACACCATTATCAAAATGGTCATAAATAATTGTCCTAGCTAACCAGCAGCACAAGCATGCTGCCAATTTTCCATCAAAAGATGATTGTGCTTAACCTGTATTACAACCTTCAGTGGGATGTACTATATTTTTATTGATGTTATGATGTCAGTGTACTTTACTGTTACTAGATGGCGACGGGAGTCGTATTAATCGCATGCAACAAGGATGCGAGGTTATATTAGACACAAAATGTTTCGGAATTATTTTCTAGGAAACTACAAAGAAAAAGTAAACCTTAAATATTTTTGAAACCCGAGGATATAGAGCTCCATGCTATTCAGCATTTCGCTCAAATTTTGAAATTAGCAATTGGCTACCTCATGCATTTTCAGTAATAAATAGGAGACTTTAGAATACCGGATAGGGTCACATCAATATTGGCTGTGGTGGATCGAGTCATTAGAATCTAAAAAAATGGGGTAAATGGGGTTGTTGTATAGTGAACTGATCCTCTCAGGCGTCCTCTTATTTCGGAAAAATCTCAAACTGATCTGAGTAACATATTCCGAGATATTTTAGTAAAACCATTTCTATATAGCAAATCTGTCTGTATACCACCTATATTTCCGTAATAGAAATTGAGCTGAGGTTCGGAAAATTGTGGCTCGATCATAGCACATTGAAATCCGATAGCTAGCCGGCACTTCAAAAGAATCGAGCAAATATCCGTTTTGTAACCTTTTGTGGATCGCCCGTGTTTGCAATTTGCGCAGGCTATACGTATGTAC
This sequence comes from Glomeris maerens, assembly GCA_023279145.1. Classification (NCBI taxonomy): domain Eukaryota; kingdom Metazoa; phylum Arthropoda; class Diplopoda; order Glomerida; family Glomeridae; genus Glomeris; species Glomeris maerens. The sequence continues at coordinate 21,063 of WWPM01012345.1, read as the reverse complement.
TATATCCTCAGGGGTCACAAACCGACACATTAATGGGCTTTTGTAGTCTTCGCAGCATTAACACCAAATCCATACTGAATGTCAGTTGAGTGAACCTGTGTCCTCTGCACGTGATGGTGTCGTTTGCTCACTTCATTTCGACATGGCACATGTGAAAAAGTCGGAATTTTGAACGTTGGCAAGTTCCGTCTTTTAAATTTGACGCAAACCATTTTAGTTGGTGTGATTAAATATTTATTACAACTTAGGGCTGGTCTGGATAAGGGTAAGGGCGGTTGAGGACGGGAATACGCGACAGATCCTATATCACTTTCCATAGCTTAATTTTTATTTTTGCAATACAAATTTGCGATTGTTGTTAAGTAATGTTTTTGAAAATCTGCTGAAAAGTTAGATGCGTTAATTTATTTTATATAATATTAACAGGACGGTTTTTCCTCTCAACGGCTACGACAAATTAGGAAGAAGAGTGTTGATCATACGAACAGGTATATTGTCTCGATTTGGGGGAGTATAAATTCCAAATTGCTGATAAAAGTTTAGATATTTCAACATTTAATGCTTTATGAATTGTCTACACAAATTAAGATTGAATTTAATAAGCAAAAATAATGTCACTGAGACTGGCGTACTATTCCAGCACTTCTAGTATATCACAATTTTTATGTTACTATAGGTGCCCATAATCCTTCAAAGCACAAGTACGAGGAAGTTTTTCGATATAATGAGATGGTAAACGAGGTTGTAATGAGGGATGAACAAACCCAGGTTTGTGGAATAGTTGGAGTACTGGATTTCACAAATTTTTCTGGAAGCCATCTTTCTCAATATTCCATCAGTACTGTACGCAAAAGCATGGCTTGTTGGCAGGTATGATTAAAGGTAGATTTGTGGCATACAATGTATACCATAGTTCATACTGAGCCTTGATATATGGCACGTCCTCTTTCCCAATAAATAAATTGAATCTTATCCTCGATAAATATAGGATTGCTCACCTGTTCGAACAAAAGCTATGCATTATTGGAACGTTCCATCATTCTTTGACAAGGCTTTCGCTCTCTTCAAACCATTTATGAAAGAAAAAATGAAGAGCAGGGTATAAATTATTACTTTACACAAATTCATGCACGTAAACGTTCCTAAAAAATCATGTCAATTTTTGTTCTTAACCATATAGTTGATTTTGCATGGATCGGACATGAAATCCTTGCATGCTCATATACCACCAGAAATACTTCCTGAAGAATACGGTGGAAGCGCAGGAAAAATGCAGCAATTTATTGGTATGCAAAGTCTTATCATTTCATTTTTTTGTTGGCAGGGATTTTTGGGGACTCGGGAAAAATTTAAACAACAATTTTCTTATTTGGATTGTATGGGGAACCGCCCGTCATCATACACTGTACATGTGACTTCGCAAATTTGAACTCGTAGAATCCCTATCTTAAAGAAAACCCCAGGTTTATTTTTTTCTATAAACAATGACCAACGCGGGATTTCCGTCAATGCAAACGACTGCAACAATATCTTCCGGTGGTGAAATTGTGGCGAAATTTTATCTACCATTTGCTGTGTGAAAATCTCAACATTTTTTTTTAGATCGTACTTGGGTCGAAGTTCAAAAAAATCGTAACTGGTATTTGGAGCACGTAAAGTTCAAAGTTGACGAAACGAAGAGACCGGGAAAACCAAAAACACAAGAGGATCTCTTTGGTGTGGACGGCTCTTTTCGGAAGTTGGACATTGATTAATAAAAGCGCTTAATAAGTTCTTTCCACGATGCTCGAGTGTGAATCATCGTCTAGCACCCAGCACAGGAAATGGCACTGCTATCTATAAATGCGTGGGAGTTGTAGTAAATTTCGCATGTCGATAGTTCCCACGTACCTGTTGGTTGCACCTCTCCATGCAATTTTTTTCGATATGTTTATCACTTGTATTTGCTCTAGGTGTATGCATTTCACTAAATGTTCGAAAACTAGACGCTTTAGATAATTATTGGAAGAGATGAAAAAATTGACTGAAATGCAGTACTTATACAGTTTTTTCTAAGGAAATAGAATGGAATCTTGGATAGATTGATGTAGATAGTACTTTAAATCCTTAAGGATTAATAAAATTACCAATTAAGGGGTTGATGCTGTGCACTATTTACAAGCCTTGCATTACATATACGGCAAGAAAATGTGTAAAACCTAATTATCATTTTTCGTATTAATTTTATGAAAGATTTGACAATATAAATTCATGACGCTACAACAGTTGAGTGCTGTGTAGTAATTGCACACAATTATCTTGATATACGGTGGAATTCGTTCAAGTGTCGTTCGCTTAAGTGTCGCTTCAGTTTTTGTCAGCCCAGTAGCGAAAGATAACGCACTATTTTTTCAGTTTTGTGTAATAAAGTTGTCCACTGCTTTCACTTATCAAATGGCGATGTTTTCAGGGCTTCGCTTCATATGTTTCTTCACTTAAAAGTCAATTCCCCCAAAGGTGACACTAAACAAATTCCACCATATGTAGATCGCCATGATGTGAATATTCGTTTTGCACAGGGGCCTGTACTGTTGCCTAGAGATGGACGAATTAGTTTTTTTCTCAAAGTATATGTACTGTAATCCAAATTCAAGGTTTCATAAAATCACAAAGAATATTTCGTTGTATGTAATTAGTTCAGATTTATTGAACTGTGTAAATAACTTGGATTATATCTCATGATTTCAATTAATCCGCGTTATAGTCAAAATGTATAGTCTCAAGTTTGTTTGTTAATAAGTGCCCGGGATACATGAATTGGAGAACAATGAGAAAATATATCGCTCCAGCAATTGATTAAACTGTAACTGATATGTTATTTTCTTACAGATGAACCCACTCAAATCTGAAGCTGCGCAAATAAACGACTATATTTTTATCTGCCCATAACTTTGCGAAAACTTTATAAAAATTTACCAAAATTGGTAACAATATACCTGAGTATATTCAACATCTTAATGCAAAATTTCAGCTGAATCGATCAATAAAAATGTGGCCCTTTTTTGGGACACAGTGTACATAGTTTACATGCCAGAATCATCCGACTTCAACCGATATCATTTATATATAGTTTTAAATTTTATCGAAGGAGGTTAATTTGTAAATCGTTTATAAGAACAGCTCGTATTATACAGGGTGTTTATTAAACATACAGAAGAAATTTAAGGGGTTATCCCCTGGACTATTCTAAGAATATTTTGTCCTTTGACGATTAAAAAAACTCGCTTTGTTTCGAAGATACGGGACCAATAAAATTTTAGCTGAAACTATTTTTGAGTGCTGCAATAGCTGGAGGTAGTAATTTTGAACAGTTCTTATACATGAAGATAATTTCACATTTAATTTGTGATAATAAAATGTTGTAGTTGTCGAAAATGTTGTTGGCCTTGTATCTTCAAAACTACCAAGCTGAACTAGTTTTCATATTTGCGTCGATCACTAAAACAACGATCTTCCTCCCCCCCCCCCTCCGTGGTCTGTTGTATGAATCAAAAATCTAAAAATATTTGTTCTTTTTTATTTTAGGGCCACTTTTTTACTTTTGTGCAATTGACATAATTTGGCTATTTGTGCATGGCGGAACTTGCATGTAAAAATAATTGCCCGGATCCAGGTAATGAAAATTTAGATTGAAAACTTATTTTACTAGCTTTTCAAAACAAATAAGTTTGTGATTCTATGACAAGTAGATTCACATGAAATAACTCCCAAGTTATTTCGTGAAGAAATTATCCCACGTTCCTTATTTTGAATTTTTCTATGCATGCTCAGAGAGGTGATCATGACTCACCCGGTATTGGGCACTCACTCCATTTTGCCATACATTACATCCTGTTGTGTAATTTTTTACACGTAGGTGGTACCAAATAAGACTATAGCGTAATTTTTTCCGCAAAAGCCGTTTTGAATGCTTGAAAATCTGAGGGAAGTTACAAAACTATGTCACCATTAATTGAGTAATTCCGAATTGTAAACGGTTTTATAGATCTTTCCTTCTCAGTTTAGATAATCGTTTCCAATGATCATTTCTGGTATCCTGTAACATTGTCATCGCCATTTAGTTTTCCGCAGTATTTTGTTTTATTTGGTACATATCACATTTCCCGTTATGCTTACCCTTCACTTTCATCAACAGCTAACTTGTTTTAGGGGCACCAATAAATAAATGAGCTCGTTGATTAAAACGATGAAATCCTTTCAAAGTTGCCTTGTCATAAGTGTCTTATACATGCAGAAACTTAACTTTGATGCGCATCACTGGATATGATCATCGACAATAAGAACTGCGTGGAAATCTTATCTAAAATGTCAAAACTCAGTTCAACGCTACAAATTATGATCCAAGCGGTATAAACTAATTACGGTAATCGGTTCAAATATATGAACATATTCAACGCCATTATTTGAAATAGTGAAAGAATTAAAGGTGACAATTTTCAATACTACATTTTTCAAATGTTTACAGAATGTATACTAGGTCGACGGTCATTTAATTCTTTATTTAACTTCCTCGTATCGACGTAGTATATGTACTTCCTCAGCCATCACGTCATGGTGTAACTTCAAATCTTAGCTTTTACTAAGATTGGGTCAAAGTATTAACACATAAATTAACGCCTAACATTCCGCAAATTTTCAGAATGTTTGAGTTCGCATTACCCGATCGAGTTACATATTAGATATTAATTTATCTCAGATAGGAGGTTACATAGCATAGACAAACCTCTTAACTTAATTGCCTTCACTTGAAAATGTGACAGAATGTAGCAAGTCTGATGGCAAGACCAAAATAGCTCAAACAGTGAGAAGGAACAACAGGTCTTCCGAAGTCGGAGCAGCATGACTAATAAATCACACACTAATTATAAGCAAGTTCAAAACATTTGAACTCAGGTGAAATAAAATATTATAGCTCTGTGAATAAAATTCTACATATTTTCGGACATCTATAGTCATTTTATTTACACGTTTTTCAGATATACAAAACCTTTTAAACGTAATGAAAAAACCGTGACCTCTTAAAGATAAATACGAGTTTTGTTGTGTCGTAGAGCAGCCGGTAAACACTGTGCTAAATTTAGACTCTCCATTCAATATTCTCTAGCAAAGCATTTTTTCTTTCATTGTTATAATAAAAAAAAATATTACCGTGGCGGTTTAAGTGGGTTGCTTTTCGTGGAAATACCAATGACGTAATAACCTGGGCGCGTTATCTTAAACTTTCGCCATTGGCCTGTTTCTACGTCGTGACGTACATTGACTTCCTTTTTGGAAAGTCGCTGCTGTGTACCAGTTATTTTTTTGTCCCGTTCGTCAGAGCAGTTGTAAAAAGAGAAGCGGCGACGGAAATTGCTTCAGTTGAAACAAGTTCTCCGAGAGCAGAGGAGCGAAGCGACAAACTTCAATTTGAATCATCCATTTCAACTTAAAACTTCTCTATATTATGATTGATAGTATTTCATCTCGACGACCTGTTCTGCACAGATTATCATCTTGTCCGAATGTAAGTTTTGAAGCAACATGAGAAATTAATGTTTTATGCAATTTAAGTTTTGTCGATCGTAATAACAAATTTTTTTGGCGCTTGCAGGTGTTTTTCCGAGAGGCAGAGACATATGTGAATTGCAAACCAAAACTGCGTTTCACTATGAGTTCAGCGGTTGGTTCTGATGGCCCAGCTTCACATTCTGCGGACGCCTACAATAATTCTTCAACTTACTATGCGAGTGCACTAGACCTTCCTGACGAAAGCTCTCTCAACGGTCTTGCATCATCGTTGCTGGAGGAATGCATGGACGTGTTCCTTGGAAGCATTGTATTGCCAGCACTTCTACTAGTCGCCATTTGCACAACTTTCATATTCTTACCGAACGAGTCCAGAAGTGGAGTATTGAGAAGTGTTTTCGCAGTTTTCGCGGTCGTAGTTGGCTTTGGTGCTGAAAGTTTGCTGACAACATGGGCCAACCATGGACATGTTGTGGGCAATCTGTTCCGAATGACATATTCGTGATATTTTATTGCATCTATCACCTTTGCGAGACGAAGAATGATGCATTATTTATTTATTCCTGCTGCTCAATACTGCATAACTTAATCGGCTATTGAAAAGACTATTAAGTGGCTTAAGCTTTTCTATTTTTTTTTACAAACGTTTGTAAATCGTGATACACGACTCAAGAATTTCATCATCTTGTATACGAGATTAAATTATTCGTTGTATAGTATTTATATAATAAGTATTTGAACACCATTTTTATATTAATTTGCTGCCCAGTAATTCTTGCTCAAAGTGATCCAATTTTACTTTAAAAATATATTCTTTATTTTCTATTGTCATTATTTAAATCTAAATTCTAGCTCTTGTATATTGACATGTTGGCAACATGTCAACATTATTGGGCAATAAATTGCAAAATATTACATGTTACCATTAAATGTGGTGTGAAAAATGAAATAATAATTTATTCACGTAACGCTTTAATTGCTATAAACGCATTGAAACAGCGAAAACATTGCTTATTTAAGGCAGCAAGCAATTAATTTATATAAACATCTGCAAATGGAATGTGCTGTGTACATCTGTTCGCAAATCGTTATTAAACTACAGTATCATTGACGATTTCTTTTGTGTATTCGTACATACATTTGTCTTCGGACTGGATCGTTCTACATAGGTGCAGCTACGATCACACATCGAAGTAAAACGGCAAATAAGAACAGTGCAAGATTAAATGAAGGGGTGATGGAGCTAAGCTGGAACGTCTTGACCAAGAACACGCCCAAGCATTCCCAATATTCCTCCATTTCGACTTCTGACCATAGGATGGATCAAAATATTATGACGGGACGGTCTTAGCCAAACGAGCAATATTTTACAAATTACACCTTCATCAATGTATAATTTTTCATTTTCCCTTCTTCCCACTGTGTATGCACAATTTCCTGACTTTTTGGTCTTTGTTTTATGTTATTGCGTAACAGACCAGCCATAAGTTGGGAGTACAGCTGCACTAAGAAGTATTTGGCAAAACACTTTTTAGACTGCAACTTTATTTCAAATGGACCAAATCGGCTCATTTGAGGATATGATATGTGTTGTTGATGTGATTATAAAGGTAGGTGTTCATGTCTGGAAACATGTAAAAATAGCACGCATTGTGGTGAAATGGCAGTGTTTCTCGCGAAATAAAAGAGAAATGTCAAGGAATGGTTTTGCCAAATATGTACTTTTTGGTGCGACTGTACGGCCCCCTGCTCCCCTCCCGCTTCTTAGGGCATGCAACTTCAGTAGAACCCCAGGTGTTGGCTACATTTTCAATAGCAATATTGCTGTGCTCCTTTTCAACTAGGGAGAGTTAAATTTGGGCGAGCGGCCATATGAGACGTTTTTGTTTGTTGACTGACAGTTGCAGGATTGATGGAGCAGCTTATTTTTTCTTCAAGTAAAACACATTCAGTGTCCCTTGCAGCTATGTACATACAGTATATTCTAAGCCCGTTTTATGGGAAAGAAATTATCAGTAAAGAGCTGATCCAGCAAGATATTTATTGCTGCGAACACTCAACTACTGTTGGAAAAGGGGTATGTTAAGAGCAAGCTAATTGCAGAACAATTGCCCTATTAATTATTTCACAAATGGCCCGGATTCCTATTTAAATGCCTACTTCAGATGCACCTGATATCATTCGCTAAAAGGTTTTACGAACTAATTGTACAACTTAGCAATCGACCTCATACAAGCACGTCAAATGATATTTTTGGTTCGTTTGTGTGTTTGATACTCCTAAACTCTCTAGAAATTGCATGCAGCTATTGACGACCTCTTCCCAGCAATGTGTCCTCATTGGTCTTCAGAAAAAAATGAGTTTATGCATCGATTAATCCCTAGAATTACGGCCATTAAGCGATGGAAACATTATTTTTGTAGAACAATTCAATTCTCTGGAAAGCAAAACATTTTCTTTGAAAATGTAAATCAGTATGGTTGATACCAGCCGCTACTTGGAAGTAAATTACTAATATTTCGGACTGCCCAAAGTTCTAAGAAATGCTCTATGTGCTGAAGGAAACGCACCATGGACGAAAAAATTGGGCAAGGTTAATTGTTATTATATGTCTTGCTTCCTGTAACCCCGCCATGATATGACCACTTTGAAAATAAAGTGGCCATGAAATTAGTGCAGTGTAGTACGCAATTTTCACGATCAAAAATATAGGAAATAAAAAAACCGTTGGCAATACAATGAAAATACTATGAAAAGTGAAATACACGTTGCTCTACCAACCACCAGATCATTCTTGTGCCATTCAGCACAGGAAAATATTAAAAACTGCAACTATTACTATACAATTTTTCGATGCATCTCAAAATGAAAAGAATATGTTGTCGCGCACAACAAGCTTTCAAAACTTTCGATTTCGTTTTGCATAGTATGAGTTTGGCAGAGGGTGGTGTTCGTATCTGCTGATGGGTTGGTTATCCTCCACTATAAAAGACACTTTTATGCAAAATACGATAAAAAAATTAACTGAATAGGCCTATTTAAGTCACTATATTAGGCTCCCATTACAACTCATTAATTGGGTTGAAATAATTATTTGATTATCAATGGTTAACCAAAATGTAAACCTCCAAATTCAACTTACTGTGTGCGCTTATCTAAAATTTGTGATGTTTATAACTTTTTGACACAAATTATCGTTTTCATGTCCTCATATACGAACTGTTCAGGCTCACTGTATCCCTTTACATTATTGTATAATTCAATTTGTTTTATCTGCATATGCTCAGTATTATTTTCATGCATATACAGTATGTGTAGGACTTTAAAGCCTCATGCTCCAATACGCCTCATATTATTTATTTGAGTATTAAATTTAAAGAACATTACCGTTGATATTAGACCGTTTTTGAATATTTAAAGGTAAACTGACATGCTTTTCTTAGGTACCCTGAAAATTAAACTGAAGAACAATCACCTAAAAATAAAGCTACAATTCATTGGATGCTTTTAATTATTACCTAAGATATTATAAGTTAAGGTGATGAATTCTGAGGGGATGACATCACTCCCTTTTATGATGTGTTGCTATAGGGACCCTGCAGACCCTAGATGGCGCCGCTGAATTTCGAGTAACAGCGCCACCAGTGGCCACCTGCTGCAAAACTGGACTGGCTGTTTACAACAATGTGTGGCACATGTACCGTAAAACTTCTTTTAGAGCCCCGGGGCTCTATTCATTCAGACAGTCTTGAGACCCGGGCTTAATTAGAGTAGAGGGCAATAATAGAGGCAGGGCTCTAATGAAAACTTACAATTTTGTGCAACAAAAATAATACCGGTAATGTAACCCTAGCAAAAATTGTTGGCTGTCACATGCCTGCAATAAAGCTGTGAATGTTTCACTGGCAGCCTTATCGCATACCTGCAACGTGCATGCAATAAAGCTGCAAGTGAAACATTCACAGCATTTTGCAGATCTGTGGCAGCTTTAAAATTTTTTTGTTAGGGAAACGAATGAAACAAGTGCAACTTTATTATGACTAGCTGCAATGTTTACCTGATGTATGCATGCAATGAAGCTGCCTGTGAAACATTCAGCTTTATTGCAGACCTGCGGCAGGTTTAAAAAAAAATTTTACGGAAAGAGGTCAAGATCCCTTACAGAAAATTTTCAAAACTGCAGCAGTCGTGAAACAAGAATGCACGTGAAACAATAACAGTTTTATTTTGTGCTTTCTGCAGGTTTGATGCATGCCTGTTTTGATAAATCGTCTGCAGACATGCAGCTCACAGCTAAACAGCATCCCTTATTTAATTTCAGGATGCCACATGCATACAGCACGCCCACAGAATGCACTAAAGTAAACTGTCAATGTTTCACGTGCAGCCTTAAAAAACCGGTTTTTGTAATGCAACAGATTTGCTGCATACATGCCGCGATCAGAAATTTCTGTAAGGCTATTATCGCTATCTAAATCAGCAGACCTTATATCGGTATATCGGTACATCGATATCGGTATGTACAAATTCAAATTATATTTTACATTGGGCACATGTTCAAATTTGAGATTAAAATTCGAATTTACATTGTAGGTATTTACATTTATTATGTACTTAATAATGAAATATAATTGCACAATTTATACTATGAACTAGCTAATTAAGTATTAACATTATGGCCGCATTCATTTGAATACAGTGTACGATTTTTGCCCCGGGCACTATTGGAGGCAGGGCTTTATTACAACTTTTTATAATTTTCCCCGGGCTGTATTAGAGTGCAGGGCACAATTAGAGGCAGAGCTTTATTTGAAGTTTTACGATATGTGCCTGTCATGTATTTTGTAAATTTTATTGTTAATTAATCTAGAATTATTTTTCCAGCTTCTTAAAAATAAGTAAAAAAGAAGCAAGGGACAAAGCAGTACTTTATATTCCGTAGCTGAGGTATAAGTGAAATCGTTTTAGGCAGTTGGAATTTAGCTAGCTGCAATTGCACGCATCTTGATTGAATTTGTTTATCCGTCCTAGTGTTTTTCTGATTGGGTTCGAATGCCTTATGTTTCAGCATAAAATCTACATTCAGAAATATTGAATTTTTGACAGAATTGCGAAATTATGGCAAATTCCTAAAGTTGCACAAACTTGTTTATCCAGGGCAAGTTTGTTTCAATACTTGTACTTCAATTAAATCCCATAATAGTGCTTCCAGATTCAAATCTCAGCATCTGTAATAAATGAAGGAGAAAATTTCCTCTCAGCATCTGATAGAAAATTTTAACCCATATATTTATTTTTTAAATAATTGTTGTCATATGCATGACAATTTGTAAAAAATATAATAGATGAATTGCTTTGGAAGAGAGAAGGTTACATTTGCTCCACTAGGTAAATTATACAGGGATTTCTTTCTCTAAATTACATTATTACTAATTTATAGTGTATAAAACTACTTGTTTTCCTTCTGGCAAAATTGGTCAATGTGGTCTTTCTGCTGCTTTTCTAAACACGGTTTAAGTCTACTTTTGGTGTAGATCTCTTTGTATTTTTTGCTACTAGCACAACCATAAAGGCTGCACGTTTTCCCATTTTTCAGCATGTTATGTTTCAGTAAAACTATTTTCTAAAATGCCTGCCTGAGCTAGAACATGCTAGGACTAGGAAACACCAGCCAGCTCAATGTTGCAGGAAATGGCCGCCAGGGCGGCGACTCTTTTCTTGAGCAGGGGAACAAATGCTAGCAGGTGTTAAACTTCTTATCTTTACTCTGTTCAGAGGTAAGACGGGAATAATGGGCTCTATGGGGGGTTGCAGTTCGGCCAATTTAAACCAATGTGCTTCCGCCAAAGAAAGTAGTTCCAATTACGTTTGTCAGTAGTGGACTTCAGTGAACGTTTCGGACATATTTTTATTACTCATGATTGAAAATGAACAAAAATATATGCAAATAAATAATTTTTAATCGATTAAATACACTGGAAGAATGAAAATAACTCGAAGCGACGGATTCGTCCTCCATTTTGAAAACACAAAAATTGTGAAAAGTCAGCAGAGGATTACTAATTTCACGATTATAGCACAAGCGTCGTAGTTAAAGTGACGTCACCCCATAGAGCCCATTGTTCCCTTCTTACCCCTGAACAGAGTATAGGGGAGTGGGCATTCTTAATTGTCGCAGGTGCAGTTGAAAAGGGCTAAAGGTATGGTTGGTCTTCACTACTTAGCTTATTTAACGTCCCTGTGACCGGTCTTCTACCCCATGTTAAAAGTATAGGAAAATTGGAAGATGTAAACTGTAAAATATTGATTAATAAACATTTCCAATGAGTTGCAGTTTTATTTTTTGGTGATTGTTCTTCAGTTTAATTTTCAGAGTATCTTAGAAAAAGCTTCTCGGTTCACCTTTAACACGTGCTTTTGCAATCTTGCTGAATTATTTTGAAAGCACGCGTGCTGGGAAAAAGTATTACTATAACAGCCCTTATTGTTTTCTTCCCATACTTTATACGATGCAATTTGCCTAGATGAAATTAAACTGGTTTAATAGTATTTCATTTTTAAATGTTTGTCAATAAAACAGCAACATGCACTTAGCTCGCTGCAAGTGTAATGGCACGTAGAACAGTCTCTATAGCATGTGACAAAGCCATTACAAATATTTGCACCATAATCGGGTTCTGTTTTATATCGCGTTGCATAGCCATCCACTGATCGATTTTTACCGCATTCTCAGCATGGACACTTTCTCAAGCTGCAGATATTGAACCTTTGTGCCATCGAAAGAAGCGGGTAAATTGTTTTGTAGTAGATTCAATGGTACAGCATAAAGTGGTCTACCGCATATAGATAAAGAATTATATGTGGTGAAGTATTTTTTCCCTTTTCCAATACTTTTTAATGTGATCTCTCTGATAGGGGAAATGCACGATGTGAACACTTCCTTCTATGACGTCACTGCGTGCATGAGCTGTACATTTTTTTAAGTTCAAGTTTACGAAGGCATGCATCATGCTAACTGCATACAGCTAATATGGAAGATTGCATTCTGAATTATTTTATTGCTTATCTACGGCAAATAACCGCTAAGACTGCCCACACAAGTATTATATTCCATTAAAAAATTGGAATTGTGCTGTTGCAAGTTTTGAAATTTCAGTTGGTCATCGATGTTACTATATTGCAAATTTTTACAATTTTGGACAACTTTTAAAATTTTTACCTTTTTGTAATTTTTTGTAAATTTGTAAAATTACAGAAATTTTTAGTAAATATTGATATTTTTGGGCTTTTTTTTTGTAAATTTGTGAAACTAAGAGAGTGTCTGTCAACATTTCTTGCAGCATTTTGCAATGCCTGAATTTAACAAGTGCAAGTAACTGTAATTCATTTTCAATAATTATTATTAATGTAAAGCTTTTAATGACAGATTAATGAAATGGGTGCTAATGCTTAAGGAGTAAACGGTCGCCAGCATGACTGTGTTATTTAAGCACAGTTTTCATAAGTTGAGAATTTATAAGTCACATTTACAATAAATTGTGTTCATGTACCTACGTAGTAAAATGAATTCTGAACATGTTTCCAAAAATACGTGTCAGCTGCAATTACATTTTCATGTAATTCACAATTTCTAAATAAATACTGCATGAAATTGGACCAACTACAAATATGAAATATAGCTTCTTTCACCATGAAGATAACGTTCAAGGTCAAATCTACATTACATTCAGTAATCTTAGCTGCACTATTACCTTCAAAATTAAAGTCATCTTGGAAAAAACTGCCATCTGAAAAACTGCAGGCCGCCATTTTGGTTGCAAAATATGGCGTCACGTGATCACGTGATCCGTGCAACTATGCCAGACGGCCATAAGCTGGAGTGCGCTATCCATGTAAATCTATAATCCGTGGTTAAATTCAGGCATAGCAAAATCTGGAAGAAATGCTCACAAACACTTATCCAAGTTTAACATGCCAAATTCGAAAATCAGCAGCTTGATATTTTGTTACAAAGTAAGAGTGCTCAATTTGTTAAAAATCGAAAAAGCAATATATTTTCAACATATTTACTGGTTTGTATTTTTTTATATCCAACACTTTGTTTGACGTAGTCGTTTTCCTGCTCAGTGCACTTTTTGAGCCAATGGATGAGCTTTTTCATACCCTCTTCGAAAGAATTTTTCGCCACTTGTTTAGCCATTGTTTGTCAGTGTTTGAAAACCATTTTCCTCTCATGAATGACTTCAGAGAAGTGAAAAGATGAAAATCTTACAGTGCAGCTGATCTGGAACCTTCAGATTTTCATGTTTTTAAAAAGTGTGCGGGGGTCCTTTGTGAGAATAGCTGTGAAAACAGAAATAAAATCGGACAAATACGTATTACAGACGCCAGAGTCACTTTGTTGAAATGCCGAAATACAATTCTTCCCATTCAAGAGCTTGCTTGCATTGCATCTAGTGATCTGAAAAACTATGCAAGGAAGCCCCATACACCAGAACGGCAAGGAAAGTGAAACATGTCGAAATGTCATTTTGTTAGTGAAATCAAGGTGAGACAAACATGGAGCCTAGTGAATGTATTGGTTCATTGAAACGAAAAGGCAGTGCCAAATGCTCTTTGTACAACACAAACAATTACGGAAATAATCACAAGCAATGTTTGAAACGCCCACCATTCACGGCAATGCATGCTTGAGCTCGAGTGAAGAGGCTTCTTCTCATCTTGCCCATAATGCGAGCATTGTTTGCCAAGGCACATGCAGCATGAATTCGAGCCTTTAAATCTTCATTACTATTGGAGGGGGGCTCTCTCATACGCATGGGCCTTCACAAATCCCCAATAGAAAAAGTCCAGCATTGAGAGATCTGACTCTGGCATCTGTAATGCGTATTTGTCCGATTTCATTTCTGTTTTCACAGTTATTCTCGTAGAGGGCCCCCCGCATACTTTCTACTTTCCCAATTGCAATTGCCAACTTATCTTTAATATGAAAGGAATTGACACTTGAATGACCTTGAAGCGTCGACCCAAGGTCACGGAAATATTCAGAAATGGACAGCCCCCACAGTGATCCGTAAGATCCATATCACATTTCACATATTTCTCCCACTCCTGTAAATTAGGAGAGTGGAAACGAATTCGCGAATAACCCTGTATTTGAATAGTTATTTCTCCTTGAATGCAATTTTAGAACTACATTTCTGCCTTTAACAGGATTTTATTTTATGATCATTTTGTCAATAACTATCAGGCTAAAAAAAAATTAAGTTGTAATTTGTTTGTTGTTTTTCCTGAAAACATAGAACATGGTTTCCAAAGACATCGACTTGTGGCATTGCATTATCGATAGCAGAAACATAAAGGAAAACCGATTTTCAGAAATGTTACATAGTCCTCATGTCTGGGAGAATTATTTTTGGTTCAAAGATTGAGTAGGCCAGTGCTGGTTCGTTGAAATCATAAATAACCGATGGTAAAGGTTTTATTGTTTTAATCACTTCAGTTATGGCCCAATGTAACTATCCTAGGTTCCCTCTTTTCCGAAGGGAGCTTAGATAATTAGATAAATATGACCAAAAAGGAATTTTATAAAATAACTTGAAAACGCCGCATCTAATCAAAACAGTGCAAATAATGTCTGTTGACAACCGTCATCTCTTGCAAACTGTGCCTCATCTGACCAAATGATTTTTGAGAGGAAACGTGTATCCTCTGCATGCTGTACAAGGATCCAGTTCAAACCTGAAAATCACAGTCCAGCAAAGGTTGATAACAATGGACATGGTAGGGGTATAACCTATGTTCATGAAAGACAGAAATGTGACTACATCAAATGTCACTTGCAATTGACTGGGATGATTTTGGTGTAGATTTTCAGCAACATTTGCCAAGATGAGCCAACTTCCTTCAGCATTGGTTACTGTCTGTGGTCTGCCAGGCCGAGGTGTGTCAGTTACCAACTCCGTATGCTCTCTCAATGGCTTATGAGCCTGCGGATGGCAGATGCTGCTGACCTAACAAAAATTTTTTAAAGCTGTCGCAGGTCTGCAATAAAGCTGTGAATGTTTCACTTGCAGCTTTAATTGGCTGTCACATGCATGTCACATGCATGCCACATAGCTGCAATAAAGCTGTGAATGTTTCACTTGCAGCCTTGCAGGCATGTGGCATGCATGTGACATGCATGTGACAGCCAACAATTTTTGTTAGGGTGTTGACCGATGCATTGGGTACATGTTGTGGAAGAGGTTTTGTGCAGCGTTTAACTGATTAGGCATACGAATGCTATGTACAAAAATTATGAGTACTACATTCAGTGTGCAGAGTAGTCTAGTAAATTATGCGCATGGGAATGCTAAATGTGTTCCTTTTTCGTTTGAAACTTAATATTCTATGGAGTAAGGGTTCAGATGTTTTCACATGTCAAGCAGATTGTTACATACAGTTAACATGATTGTGACGGTTCCATTTTTTCCCGCTTATTCACCAAAAGTCTACTGTGATAATTCCGCATTTAAGTAATGTTATGCAGGACTAGGATTATATAAATCCGCTTTTAGGTTAATATTACTGCTAACCGTATTTTGAATCCACCGCCATTTTAGATAAAGCAGTAACGAAGTGCCGTAGTTTTATATAACTCTGCCGAACTCGCTTTCTCTATGTAAACGCGGCGATATAAGCCTAACAAATAAGGACAAAGTGTTTAAAGTAAAAACCTTTTATTGTTCTTAAATGTTAGTAATTAGTATTTTATATTGCATGCTTGACTTATAACTAAGATCGAAACTGAATATCAAACACTGAAATACTCTATGTAGTGCGTCTCTTCTCCACTGGAGGGCGCCGCCGTCCTTCGCTTGATGTATGGCTCCTCATCGACCACAAGTAGTTTCAGTGTTTCGCCACCACGAACGCCACCATCGTTTGGTACCACATTCCAACACAAGCGCAGGGAAATGCCGCCTTTGTCTGCCTGGAAGTAAAATTGTATAAATGTGCGTTATAATCATTTTAGGCCCCGCCTTCGGCACATTGTTATTTTTGATATAAAAAGGGCCACACTTCTCTTCTCAAGTAAGAAGAGCAGCTGCCGTGGCAGCATCCTTATGTCTTAGCAACCTAGTCTGGAGTTCTCTGTGCTCTAGGCCTGGAAGTCAAAGTCCTTCCCCTTTCCTCTTAATTGCTTTAAACCTGCAATACAGTGAATAAAAGCAAATCTCTTTTGTGCACATTACTTCGCTGAGTTGTTTCTCCTTGCCTGATCGCGACCTGACTTCACTGGGGATGACCTGGACAATGAGCCGTGGACATATCAAATGGAGGCAGCCCCAGACTCAACCACATTGCAGACGACGTCATCTTTGAGCTCCGAGACGTATATCCTCAAGCTACGAGACTGTTCGAGATCGACCGAGCCAACGACGACCTGTTCAACCACATCGCAGTGCAACACAGCTTCGAGGACATCGCAGCAGTACATCACAGTACATTGCAGGATCGCAGCAGTACACCACAGCACATCGAGGACATTGCAGCATCACAACCAAGCAGCCTACGGACAACACAGACATCGCAGTCACTGCAGGAAAGTACTTCTCCCTGGATGTCGCAACCAAAGGTCTTGACTAGGGACCTCGGCGCCCTTGTACAAGCAATATCGAGACGTTCGCCATCTCCGAGTCTGATCACCGCAGCCAATCTCCAAGATCACCATAGGTCACCGTTACAGAAGGGACAGTGCAGCCTGCAAGTTCTTCACTACACCACTCTGGAGGAAGACCCATCAACCACGAGATTGAAAATATTAATTGTGCACCCACCAAAAGACATTGTCGACTAGTGACTTTGTCCAAGAGAGCCGGGAGACGACACATGATGCAAGACCAAACACATCCCTGCCCTAGACACTACAGTGCATACTAATGGACGAACTTGGCATAGGCATGCTTTTGTAACGGCAATAACATCAGATAGCTGTGTAATTGTGATGCCAAATTGCAGACTTTTTCATCTCCATCTGGCTTTCCTGCATACATGCATTGTGCCTCTAAACACCCATCATGTCATTCAAGCCATTTCTCAAGAAATTAGCAATTGGTGTTTTTTTCCTTTAAGGGAACGTCCATAAATTACGTGGACACAATTTGACAATTTTTTTAACTCCCCCCCCTCCCTTTTGTGTACTCTCGTGGACTACTAGATAACCCCACACATAAATTACGTGGACAATACCGAAACCCCCCTACCAACCAAAATAAGCAAAAATCAAACTTCTTTTATTTTTACATTTTACAACAGTACATTTACCCAGTACTGCATTCTATACCGATGAGGGTTGAGCATAATAATTCCCTATTTTTTGCAAATGCAATTTTTACCATTTTTACAATCGCTTTTAATACAGCTAGAACATTAAGTACAATATTATACAGGGTGTCTCACAAACATGCAGCAAAAATACAAGGGCTGATGCACTGGACTGTTCTAAGCATATTTTGTTCTTTTATGATTTTTGATAACCAGTGAGTTGCGTGACCCCTTGGAAAAGCACTGCAATCCAAGTTTGTGCTTCCCTGTTTTGCGCAGAGCAGACCCATGGAAATACTTCCCACCTAATCTTGTGATAACAGTGCGCTGCTTCTACTTTTTTCTTAATAATTTTACTTTGAGCCCTGCCAATGTAAGGATTACTTTTTTATTTGGCTACGAAAATCATAATAAACTAAAAAAATACAATTTGAGAATACCAACGAGTCGAGATCCGCCACTTAGTATGTAAAAATTGCCAGAATATATTTCACGCATTAATATTTGGCAAGCTGTAAGCGGGAGTCCAAAACAGCTGTTTTTTTTTTTTCATTATAAAAGTATAACTGTACATTCCTCAAATCCCCTCCCTCCCCCAAGTATACATAATGGACATTTTTGAAACCCCCTCCCCCCTTTTGATGTCCACGTAATTTATGGACGTTCCCTAATTGATTTGATCTACAGCTCCCCAATTGGAAGTTCTATCCTAACTCTCTTAGTTTGCAAGATAAAACGCGATGACCTTGAAGTTCTGGCCAAGGTAATTTTCGGCCAACGTACTATAAGAACCATCGCCCACAGATCACTTTGCCCTTTAGACTTCAACTTCCTATCTGGTGGTATAATATCATCTTTGTAAAAAAATATCGATTTTTCTGAAGTTGAAATATCATTATAACTTTTAGAAGAACTAGTTCTGAAATTATTGGACCGAAATACATCATGTTGGTGCACATTTTACACGTAAAAACTGGAAAATGCCCCTTTTATGTCACGTTTAATACCTAGCCGCTGAAGCTTACCTTGGAGAAGGGGGAAACTTTAGATAGTCACATTTGGTTATAACTGAAGTGATTAACAATAAATCCTTTACCATGAAATATTTCCGAATCAAGTGTCTTTTTGATCCCCAGCAACTGGCCTAGAGTGAATGCAGGGAATAGAAATGTAGAATGGAATCCAAAATCCTTGTCTTCTCAAAACAATTTAGTTTTTGGTTCTATAATATGTATAGTTTAATTGCCGAAAATAATTTCAAAGCATCATTCGGCAGCGTTTTACCCCACTCTCCCGTAACACAGGTATTCCCTTGCGAAAATTCAACACTTTTCAATAGGAAATATAATTTTTGATGGAACTCAGGGTCGATTTGTTATATGCATTCAACATGGGTTGCCTTGACAACTTAAACCTGGAGTTATCGTAAATTTATATAAAATCTACACGTTCACACAGATTGGATTCAACCGATGGTCACTTACATTTCGTTGTGCAACCATTTTCAAATTTTACTTACAAATTTTCCTTTACATGCTTAAAAGCATAAGCGCATCCTTAACTCGAAATTGATGACCTATTGTCATATCAAATAGTGCGTACTCTGAAGCATGTAGTATGTAAATCGGTTGAAATGAATTTCCTTGAAATCATTCATTTAAACAATTTCCGTTAAAAGATTGCTATGTAATCTCAGTCGTCTTGAAAAATGGAGTATATGCAGAATCCCCTCAGGAAATAGTGGGCGCAGCCTCCGCGAAAACCCAGTTCAACTCGCAGAATCGTCAGTGGGAGCGCAATTGCGGCTGCGCATGGTTACCCTGTATTGCTGCTTACGAGCAATGCTCCGAGCGTTTTGTCTCCTCCGATGTGATCCTCGTATATCTCCGCAAAGGTAATTATTCATTTTATTTATAAATACTATCTCATACTACGCAGCAAGTATACCTTTTTATATTAATTACAACAGTGAATGAATGATTTTCTTACCATATATTTGTAAGTGAATTTTCTTCTGAGGAAAAAATAACCTGCTGCATTTATTCATAATCACGATCTTCAACGCCCAGAATGTGCTGTTTCTCGAAGCGATAGAACGTTAATCTTTGTTGTTAAGTCGTGATTATTAAAAAAATATAAAAACAAGCGAACCACAGTAAATCTGTTAATAGCAGAATTCGTAAGTTGAGAAGATTCAAGCAGTGGAAATCTTATAAGTGATGCTAAGATGCAAAATCTGTACCCAACAATATGGGATACGGACGGTACCATCATATTTTTAATCTGCTGATTTTCACAAATAGTGAAACTACATCGTCCTAAATATTAAAGAAGCTTATTTATAAGATGCCATCATGAATGTAAATAAAAATCGAAACGAGTGCAAATAACTTGACGCAGATTTCATTTTCCGGCACGCCCTACAACAGGAGGAATAATATTCTGATATTTGAAAAATTCATGACGATATATTGTCATGGTGAATTATATTAGTTTTATTCTAATCATTCCTTCTATATTTATTAGAAGCAAATTGGGACATTGTATTCTATATTTGCTTCAAATAACTGTAACCATTAAGTGAGACATAAACGCCACATTCCAATTAAAGTTTTTACACGTATTTCAGCGGAGAATTGCTAAATATCAGGAAATCATTTTGAAATGAACACTGTTTCCATATGAATATCACATTAAAATTGTGAACGAAGTAGGGTAGCGCGCATTGCAGGGAAACGGATTGATAACAGACATGGTCAAGATACAACAGCTCTTCCCAGGTCACGTACGTCTTCCTACTGGAATATAGCTTCTTTTTGGAAAACAAAAGAGATCATGTTTAATCGATATCTATCACATTGTGCTCGCGATTATCAATTGTGAATCTCTAGTGTGACCATGCAAGATTGTTATACCCTTCGTCACACAGACGTACGTTTGTCACAATAAAACGATGTTGATCACAATTCATCAGTACGATGTATATTCTTACGATGATAGAACTGATCAGTTATTTTTATGATCTGAAATGTTTTATGAAGTAAATATTTTATTTAATATTGTGCAATAGTGTAATAATTAACAAACGTAAGCTATAGGGTATATGACACATATTGATTGCTTGCAATTAATTATAATTATACGCTACCTGAACAGTGTTATTCAACAATAACGGCCGGGAGATATATGCACATGAATACATAAAATTGT
>WWPM01012309.1:0-14835 GCA_023279145.1 Glomeris maerens | reverse complement strand
GAAACATGCTAGGCGCGTCCGCGTGTTCATTGCCATTGCACGAGTCATAAGCGGCCAAGGCGGCGGACATCGATTTCAACTGTTTCGTCGATATATATATAGACAGAAAGCAAAGCGTGCATTTTCAAATGATGTGTGGGGGCAAAAAGGAAGCAAGCTGCACGAAAAAAACCGACACAAGGGGATCTGCACTTTTAAATATACCTCCTTCATGGGCATTTTCAGCTGCATGATCTCCGCGTAACGCGTCAGAACTTCCCACGTAGCGTGCACCTTGACGAACTTCACTCCTTCGTCCTGAAAATTAATCGTAAAGCGCAAAGCCTGTACTTTAGTGTAAACGACAAAAGCATCGGTAGCTGCAAGTTACGGCCGGGTTTCTTTTATGAGAGGATTACCGGCCGCGTCTCGCCGCCGGTCGGCTCGTACTCCAGCTCCAGTCCTTCCTCTTTCAAGTTGTCCTCGAAAATCTGTCTGGAAGCACTGTGTCCGATCGCCTCCATGCTCGTGCTGTTGCGGTACGCCAGCACGAAATCGATGCGCCGCGTCCCATCTCGCAAGTGCAATTCGGGAATCTCCTAGGCGCAAATTGCACAGTTTAATAAACCTTGTCCATCTGAGGACCTTTCCTACACATCAAAGCCCCCCAATTACCTAATAGGAATAGGTTGTCATTTACTAGAACCAAGGTCCAAACACAAATCAAACTTTACTTAAACTGGAGGAAAAATAATGGCCCATTAACCCCTTCTAACCAGTTAAACTTACAATCCTGTTTGACAATATCCGGTTTTTACATTGGTTGCTTTCCCCCTTTGCACATTACTTCTTAGAATCGATAATCTCGCAGTCGAGTTAGAAAACAGTTGGCAATTCACCAAGTCCAAAACTAGTAATTTAGTAATTAAAAACAATGTTAATACTTGTATCAGGACCACATACGCAATGGTCCCACAAGACACGGTTTACTGTACGGCACTTAAAACTAACATTCAAAGGTGAACGGACATGGATTTTTACGACAATTTCCAGAATTATAATTTCTGAATTATACTGCATCATTACGGTACAGTATATCTATATTTCCATTTGTGATGAACAATAAACACTTGCATCTTTGGCAGCAACTGGCACGGGGTCAGTGTGGTGGTCCATTACGGGTGCATCGTCGGAAGACTGCGGCGGACAAGACGTAGACGAAACGCCGTTGTTCAAGATATCGAGCGCAATCTCTTCGTGGTCTGCTGTAGTCGCACTTGTAAGGGCATCTAGATCCAAAGCACTCTGGTACATACTTATTTGGGACTCTGGAAAAACGGGAGGACAATTCGTAAAAACAAACCCCCGCCTTTACGATTCACGCACTTAGTTTCAAGTCTGCAGCCACAAAACTTGGCTTAACCAAAAAACCACATTCATTATGAAAACATTAATATACCTATCAAAAAAGTAGTTAACCCTTAAAAAGTGAGCAATTCTGTCCTTTGCACTGAACAATGAAAAACACAACTGTTTCTTTGGGGGAGGGGACGGGGATCCGGATTTATAAACATGAAAACAAAACTCTGTAAAATCTTTCGTAACATCAATTCATAATATTACTTACATAAATTCAATGCATTAACTATTAACTAGTAATTCCAACTTTGTAAAGCCTTTTTCTGAAAAGCAAGTACATACCGTACTTTTTAAGATTCCACGCACTATAGTACGCAAACATACATTATATCAAAAGCAAGGATTGTAATAACTTAAATGCAAATGAACAAACCCTTAACTTGGGGTATGTATGACGTGTGAAATAAGAAAGTTAGCTGTTATGAGGATGAAACTCATCAATCAGAATTGTGAGATATACGTAAAATAACGGGCCTTTTGGTGGACGCGTGCCGCGTACATGGACACGGAAACAATTGGGAAGGTTTCTAAATATTGGAACGAAATGTGCACAATAAAATACACCATGCCTGCATCGAAAAAGCTTGCTTTTCCATTCAACGAATCGCCATTGAGGCTTTGGCTGACTCGGTTCGGTGTTGTCGGTGGACTTATGAGATCCTCGGCTGCCGCCGAAGAAGCCGCGTGTTCGCTGCGCCGGTGCCAAGTGGATCTTCTCGAGGAGTTGGACGAAGACATGGTGGTGCTATTTGTGGATGGAAGTATACTATATACTTTGAAATTGGGTGCTGATTCACTTGGCGCTCGCAGTAACTTTTTCACTCGGCACAAACTGCAAACGGGCACGGACAGTTCTCTTTCCCAAACACAGCATTGCTATAACAAATCTTCTGCAATTATAACATAAAAAATAAAGTAATTCACAGATGTGCACGTGATGTGCGTAGATCTAAATATATAACATGTTGCTTGCTTTTTTATGTTTTCAACTTTCACAGCCAATGTCGCATAAAAACACTAAAAAAGAAAGTTCACCAACATATCAAAATGTTCATTTTCAAAATACCCTTTCAGAAATCCTTGTTGTGATTGGATGGATCAAAGGATTTCACTATCACGATGTAATATATACACGATTTGTCTTGTATATGGCAGAAAAGCGCTTTTTAATGTCATTTTTGGAACTAGTTTTATTTTTAAACAGTTGCTGCAGGCAGTACAAATTTAAATTTGACAGTATTATCCGCAATTGTATCTAAATTAATTTGGCATTGCAGCTGGATGTCACCCAAATTAATAAAAAATAACGAGGATGTGCTCAATTATTCAATAGAAACTGTCACATCCAATTACACAGATGTTTCCCCATTTATTTCATAAACTAATTTGATACCATAATCACAAAATAAAATAAAACATTACGTTAAAATTCAATTTTAAGTTGTATACATAATAAATAAAAAAACAATCTGTAGTAATTTAATGCTTAAACTTATAAAATGCATCCGTATGGATCACAATTATAAGCCAATATTAATTTGAAAATGTATTAATTGTATATTTAATTGGTGCAATTAATTATATAGTGTCATTAAATATAATTATTTACTGACTTTGCAATTAAATAAACAAACAGGATATTGTTTGATTAGGTAAGCAAACTCCCTAGCCATCCATGCACGGTAATCAATATAACAATCACATTTTTATCTCTGATTTAATCGATCCAGTAATTAATTAATCAAACATACGGATTAAATAAATCACAACAATAAAATGTGGGCATTTTAATCGGGCAAAAATAGAGGTTTAAGTTCAATTAATCGACAGTAATTTGAAAATAATCTAATAGGAAAGGGGGAAAAACGATTAGCTAACTGGATAATTTGAGTAAATCGTGACACTAAATTACCTTGAAGCTGTTTAATCTTTTCATGTGAAAAATATTCGCCTTTTCTGCAGCACACATCAGTTTCACTTTCACTTTCTCAGCATTGAAAATACATTTTCAGTTTAAAAAACACTTCTGCTGTCTTTCTGAACGATATATTATCTCTGGATATGGATTTAAACGGCAATTTCGACCACCAACTGTCAGCAGTATTCATTCGCGATCAGGATACTGCAATATTCTGATTCACCCGAGGTATCTACATATATAGCGCAGTAGGAGCATACCAAACACCAAACACAGTTGTGACGTCATCACGGTGCGGTCGCCTTGAACCCAAAACGCGTTGTGACGTCATCACGGTGGTTCGTCCCCGATTGGCTGGCGGAAAAGCTGGTTCCATCGGCATGACCAGTGATTCACCGACGTGAACACGAATAAAAGGCCCCTATTATTATGGCTCTAGAATAAAAGCCAGCAAACCTTGTTGCGCCATCTAGCGGCTTCAGCCGATACTATATCCCAATGCATAGCCTATTCTATAAGATTTCTTTGATTTAAATATGTAAATTGCCCTTTTAAAAGCACAAAATTAATTGTAATTGTATATCTAGCAAGTTCACAACTTGACTTTTCATTATAAAGAGAAAAAATCAGTGCTAAATAAATGTTTCCGGGGTCCTGATTTACAATTATAAAAATAATAAAAGATGACAAATTAAATAAAAGAAACTTATAATCATAAAAACCTGACATTTATTTACATTCTTCAACAATTTATACGATGTTCTCTATAACTTCCATCTCAATTAAACTCCAAACGCATGCATATAACAAGTTTTTATTATTATTTCTGTTGTATATAGCTATATTATTAAATATTTACGAAAACAATAAAATTATGTTGTATGAAACACACAAATACTCGTGTTAATGTGCAAAATCATCTACTTCAATTGATAGACTACCAATCATGAATTAATACCTTTTAAAATGTATAAACACGTTTGCGCAGTACAGCTATACTATACAAAATTGCAACAAATATCTCAATTTTCGCATCTTTTGGCTTCCCAATGAATGGTCACGTGGTTTTTACGTTGCCATAGTTGCAATAAACTCCGATTTCGGTTGATCTATACAAGAAATGATGCACATACACCCAGTATACAGTGTACGCAGCATCCCGCAAGAACACACGTACGCAATCATGGGCATCGCGCGCGGTCTAATCCTTGCATTCGTTTTCCTTTCAACATTTCTATCTCAAGTTTATGTCATGGGGCAGTGTTACCAATTTCAAAAAGTAACAAGTGGTCTGGGCATGCCACTGGCCATCGAGTTCCCCAAAACGGACCCTTCCCGGAACCTGGCCATCGTTGCGGATAGAGCCGGCAAAGTGCACCTCGTCAATTTGATCACCGCAGACAAGGAGTTGATTCTGGACTTGAGCTCGGTTATTCTAACATCTGAAGAGGTGTTTGAAGAGAGGGGTCTTCTCGGTTTGGCATTGGACCCAGATTTCCACAGCAACCGGATAATGTACGTGGCGTACAGTAACGCGTCCAACGATCCCTCCATGGACCATAAGACCGTTGTTTCCAGATTCTTCGCTCATGTTCCACCTGAACAGGTATATTTCCCTTCTAATCATTACCAAATAACCCTTTAAGATTAACTGTCATATGTCTCATAGGCACAAAGCAATCCAATCTGGAATTTTCTCATAGTTGTACGTACGATCATCGATCCCAACTATTAAAATGTTTCACGTATATCTTCAAAGAATATGTCTGTAAAGTTTTAAACAATTTTAATGAAAATGTAAATATATGCCGATAGAGTCTTTTGATAAAACAATCCTGCTACGAGTTCCTAGATAATGTTTCCAGTTTCACGTAGAGAGAAACTCGTGTTTTCCATTTGGGTCTAATGGTAAAACAGTAAACAACCAGCTGATCAAACTGGAGATTATAAATTACCAAATCCCATTTGTGGAAAGTGGCGAGCAAATATTGCAAATCTAAAGCAAACATATGTAAAACTAGTTCCATGTTCACCTAATCGCTTTATTATCAGTGAGAGTAAAGTGGGAAGTTTCATTTTGCGCGCGCAGGATGCAAAGAAGCCCTAATGGTTGCTATAACTACCAACCGAGATATTCATATAAATGCATCTCTTTCTGTAGTATTAAACCTATATAAGCTAGAACTTTCGGAGGAACTTTATTGGCAGTTGGTTCCTTTCGAGCCCGATTAGACATCTTGAATGGGATCTCGGTTGTCGCATTCAATTTGTCTCGGCGCAAATCCACCAAATCTCTTCCCTTTTATAAACCAATTCTCCTTCCAGATACAAAGTTCCCAGGAAATTATATTGGAAATTGAACAACCAAGCGCTCGGCAAAATGGTGGCCAGCTGTTCTTCGGGCCAGATGGTTGTTTGTACTTGGCTACCGGAGACAGCGGGAGATACGAGAGTAGAAATTCTTTGTACGTAGTTCTGATGAAAACGGCTTCAGTTGATCAATTTTTGAAGCCTTTAACTTAAATTTTACATTCTAATGGACTGATGGGATGAGCTATAAAATTACAATCCCATTGTTCATTGGTCCTCAATTCAAAAATGTCCAGTCAAGGTATTATTTGCTGCGAACATGTCTTTGAAAACAGTTTGGCGATTAATTAATGAAGTCCAAAACTAATCACTTGTAATTAAACAACCATGTTGATTAGGTTTAAAACTTAATCCAAAATCTGTAATTGTTTTATGACATGGGACCATTTTCTCAGGTGATCCCACAATGTAATACAAATGAGCTTTCACAAGGACCCTAATCAAAATTGCGGTTTGTAAAATGTACGTACGTAAAAGGATATATTGGATAACTGATATTATTTGGCAGAAAATCGCTTCTAGGGAAGATCTTAAGGATAAATGTCAACAGACAGATTAAGAAATACACCGTGCCGATAGACAACCCATTTGTTGGAGGGAAACTAGCAGGAACCCGAAAGGAGATTTTCGCGTACGGATTCAGAAACCCGTGGCGATGTTCGGTTGATTTGATGCCGAATCAAACGGGTAATGCTATATATGTCCATACATATCTGGACTGGAATTATATGTTAAATGTTAATTGGGATTGTATTCGCAGATTCAAGTGCAGGTAAATTCCGCATTTTCTGCGGTGACGTAGGAGATTCAGAGCGTCACGCGGAAGATATCGATTTAGTAGTTGCCGGTGGTCAATACGGATTAACTAAAGCGCAGAAAGGTGACATATTCCTTAAACTAAAAAGAAAATGAAACATCATTATTTGGGGGGAAATACATATACAGGATGCGATTCATCAGCCAACTGTCAGCTGCCGATCTACTCGTACAGCACAAACGACTCGCAAGCCGTCATCGGGGGGATTTTCTACAGAGGAACCCGCTTCCCGCACTTGACTAACAAATACTTGTTTGGAGACTTTATCAATGGGTATGGTATTAATTAATCTGGATTTCACACAGTTAATAAAATGTAGGTGAACTAGGACAAGGTCAACTACTATAATAGCAAAAAATACTTTACGCACCTGACCGTTCTTCGGTGTAATTCTCAGGGTACCTTAGAAACCCTTGTCAGTTCACCTTTTAAGGTTTCTTAACTCAAAAACTAAATAATGTTTTAGAAGTGTACATGCGCTGACAGAGGGGAATTCCGGGTGGAAGAAGGAAGACATCTGCGTCAAGTTTTTAAATGACTGCAACCATATCGGGACTAATTGCAAGAAAACATTTCTACTGGGAATCGCGGCCAATCATAACTGTATAATGTAAAACGTTGTAGATTTACTTGTTTTGTTATCGATTAATTGTATGTTTTTCAGGGGAGATTTTCGCACTTGGATTTTCTATGACGCGTGAAGGAAAAGTCCAAGGTTTCATTTTCAAATTACAAAATGGTGACATTTTAAAATACGTAGCTCCACTTTCAAAGTTGTAAAGCAAAGTTAAATTGTTATCTTGACATCGTTCGTTATTTCCAGCCGTGATGCCAATTTACGAAGAACTTCCCCGTAATGTTGCCCCGAATTACAGTTAAGTGGCGAAAGTTGTAACATGTGTAGTCAAAATTGAAGATTTGCAGACAAACTCCTAAACCCGTAACTTGTAACACACAGTGTTAATCTTTTATTCCCGACCAGTTTCGACTTCAATAAGTCATCATCAGAGAAGTACAATTCCTACAATTAAAACTCCGTATAATTACGTCAACTATAAAATGACGAAGAAAGTTAAACCTCAATAATAATACGGAATAACGAAAAATAACTCACATTACATATCAAGGTCTACGCGTCAAAAGGAGTTCACATCAAATGGCAACATATTTTGTTTGGCAAACCATTTTATAAGCCTGCCTATAATTATTTCCTTTTGTTCATTGATTGCAACATATGTCAAGGATTTTTGAGCGAAAGATATGTAAGCCTGTTGAGAATAAAAGATTAACGCTGTGTGTTACAAGTTACGAGTTTGTCTGCAAATCTTCATTGAAGTGACTCGTAGTTTCCACATTCTATTTCATAGTAAAAATTACAAATTATGTGTTATTGCTTCTTTTTGTTTGTTTTTCCAAATTCCAGGTTCTTCCATGGCATTCGTTTTGATCGCGCCTAGCATTTTCCTGAACACGCTTCTCGTCAACATTTTCGTATTGCGTTATTACTAGCGACACTCGAAACAAATCGCGGATACGAATTAATAACCGGGCTTTAGGAGGTGGTTTTTATAATATTCAACGCGTCAAACGTCAACTTGACCAACTTTTACGAATAGAGAAGTGAGGATTACTTCCTTGACATGAAGTTGTCGTGGCTACATACAAAACGTAATTATATAAATAAAGCAGTATTGGAAAATATAAATCAGGCTCTGAAGGTGTTAACACCACGGCCAGCGGTCACTGTCTTTGCGCCGGCGGTACGTACATTGGTTGCGGAGGTTTTCTCAACAGGTTCGGGTTGTAGCGGTTCGGGGGCCCTTGAGGCGCACGGTTATTGCTGCGGCGAAACTCAAGGGGCGGACGGGACAGCGGCCGGTCCGGGTCGCTCGCGTGTCGGAAGGCGTTCGCCTGCGATCAACATCGCAAACGTAAACGGATTAATTGCATACCTATCTACATATAGGCAGAAATAAAAACCCCACAGATCTAGAGCATTTCAATTTTGAATTATTTTCTCGCAGTTTTAAACAATCTTAATGATTAATAAGACAGCAGGGAATCCTCCAACTCGTAAGACTTTTTTCAAGTCAAATTCAGAAATAAATCCTTCACCCAAGATTCGGTTCAAGTCGTAATAACACGTTATATACAAAGACATGACGCGTGTTTCGGCTAGTTCTTAGTGCCCCGCCAGATGTCTCAGAACAACTGAATTAGAAAATAAAACCTAAAAAAGGAGATCCAAAACAAATTAACAGTTCAATATCAAAGTGACACAAGAACAAACAAATGGCTTAACTACTCTAGCAAGTTAAATCAAATTTCCGTTTACGAGAGGAGGATTCCCTGTTGTCTTATTTATAAGATCTCATAATAGTTCCATCCTTAAGATCAATCTTAATGGTAATGTACCAGCTTCTTGAAGCTCCGTCACGCTCCCAACAAACCCAAAAGATAAAACGAGTTAATAAATAGATAATGTTCCGGTTTTATATTATAAATGTCACGAATATATGTATGAAAAATACCAGATTAGGAAATTGCATAGGAATTCAAATACAACTGTCATTTTGGTCTTTGACAGTCACGGTTGTCATTAAAGGGTGTGCGAGTATCGTTTGTAATGTAATGGTTACACGTGTAAGTAAAATGATTGAAATTATGCGGGGGAAAAGTGGAATAAATAACGCGTTAATTGCTCGTGTCAGATTATATTATTATAACACTATGCAGGGAAGAGATTGACTATAACGGCACGCGTTCAATAACCTTATCTTGTTGAATCGGTATGATATCCTGGACCACAACCTCCTCGTAGTTGCCGTAATCGGTGAAAAGTATGACGCAAGTCGCCCCGTTCGCCGCCACTTCGTGAACCACGGCAGGATAAAACTACATTCGGATCGCAAAAACAGACACGGGTCTAGATCTCGTCGAATAGCAGATTGATTATCTCTCGCTAATTCACCTTGCTATCTTCCCAGTATTTCGCTAGACACAGGTCTCCCGTTCTCCAAGTTAAGGGATCGGACATCGGGATGCGAGCGTTGGACAGCTGCGTTTTCTGACCGACCGTTGAATTTGGCGCGAAGCCCTCGTTGTGCCTCTGAACGATCGCGTGATGGTCGTGACCGTCTTGCCCTTGTCGCCTCGGCCCATTGCTCGTGTGATTCCTGAGCTGGAAATTCTCCTGTGGCCTATGCACGAGTTGGTGACTCGACGGTTGATGATGCGCGGTTCCTCGCGGACCTTGCGGCGGATTGCTACCAGGTTGGACCTGGGGTGGGAAAGAGGCCAACGTACGGTCTTTTGGAAACTGCATCTGATGTTGCTGCTGCTGCTGCGCTTGCGTTTCGACAAGTTGGCCCGGTTTGGGCCAGATGATGTTATTCGACGTGTCTGTGACCCACGATTCGGACCTTTGGGGACCGCGCTGTTGCGGGTGGCGGTTATCGCGGCGGTTTTGGCTTTCGCCCAGACGATCCGGCTTCTTGTTCCATTTCGGGTTGGGTTCCCTCCGGCTCGGGCCGTCTCGGTTGGGTCCTTTCGATGTTGCCGGTCTGTTATCTTCTAACCTCTGGAAACTAGGTACTACCGGTGAAGCCACGATGGAGGGTTGGATCCTGGACGCGGAGTCTTGCGAGGCGGTAACCGAGGCAGCAGGTACGGACGCAGTCTTAATGTCTGCAATGCATTCGCCCCATAAATCAATTCGTTTCCCAGACTTTTGAACGTAACAACTTATAACCATGTTCACACATGCGCCGTTGGCTATTAACTTAGTAGACACTAACTTAATATTGAGAAGCGAATTGTCGTTGCGTTCACACACAGTACCCTGTTCACAATTATGACGTCATGTTCGGGTTAATTAGATTAATTTATTATGATGTTTTGGATACACAACATAATTTTGCAAGTGGAAATAGTGGTTACGAAGGTACTACATTTGTTAACGACCTATAAAATTCATAATATCTTAATTTTGGAGCAAGCTGCGGGAAGAGAACTATCGATATAGAGATGAGTATCGAACTCTCCATTTATTTTCAATCCCAAACTTACTAATCTAGTTTTGAAAACTCGGCTAAGATAGTTGCCAACTACTACCACTTTAGATGTCAATTGCGTAATACGTCTTATTCTTTCGTTTGGTCGTAAATAAGAAAACCGCGACTTTATCAGGATTATATGGAATACGAGTTTAGTAGACACGCTGAGCCTGCCGCGAATAACGTAAAATTACCTAGGCTTGGCATCTTCGACTGCAAGAAATCGAATAAAGTGGATTTCGTCGGTTGACTTTGAACCGCACCGTCGTCGTCGTCGTTCCTGCTCCCTCGACCTGCCGAGATAACGTAACGAATCAACTTTCCGAACGCGACAGCCGCCGATCGTTCGTACCGTATCTCGGCTTCCTCTGCGGCTGCTGGTTTGCTTTCCTCGAATTAAAATCCGGCTTGCCCCTTTGCAGGTATTTCAGAGCTTGCTCCACATTGCCATTGCTAGCGCGAAGCGCGTTATTCGCATCGTCGATGGAATATCCTAACTCCATGATCTGCGCAATATCTTTGTCAAATATCTATAAAATTGTAAATTGAATTCCTCATTCTCCACAGACGGTGACATTTTCATTTTTAGCATCTTATCTTGCCTGTTTCCCGCTCCCGCTAAAAGTCTTCTTGCCTCCTTCTTTCGCTTTAGCCGCGGCTTCCGCGATCGTCGCTTTCCTTTGCTGATCAAACTGAGTGTCGGCTTCCTTCGGCTCTTTCTTCGCGTCGAGGGCTTTTACGCTATCTTGAAACCGTGTATGTAAGTTTGTAACAAAATGCTAACAGATGTTGCTTCTCCAATAAAGTTGGTTCTCACTTTTTGAATCTTTCAATTCCAATCCGACAATCGCTTGCCCAAAGGCGACCCACGGCGGAGGTCCGCCTTCGCGCCCGGTCGCGCCTCTATCGAGCCTTTTCAAACTCTACACCGTATCAACGGGTAATTTATAGAACAACCCCAACACGGAAGTGACGGAATGCAAATGCGATTAACTTGCATGTTTGAGGTTCCATTTCTCAATGAGGCATTCCACGTGTCCTCCGAGGACGTCTACCGTGCATTTATCCAGCAGTAGAAATCCGTTTTGCAACGAGATCGCTTCCGCTTTCAGCTTTATCTTCGTGCCCGGTGGCGTTTTCATACTTCATTTCGCAAACAAATGTACGCTACATTAGCACGTACGGTTAAAACTTGTCCAGTACTAAGTATTTTCAATGGTTTGGCATTTTTTTCCCAAGGACCTGAACGATTTTGCTATATACATTAAAGCACTAACTAATACGACCAGGTTATCATTAGTTTTAAACAAGATCAAAACACAAATTAAACCATTACATAAAAGAAAAGATCCAAATACAAATTAAAGCTTTAAAAATGTTGTCAATAATGTTTCGCATAGTGTGATAACTACTTCAAAGGCCAATAAATGTATTTCCCATGTGCATTCGGTTTTTTGAATTTTTGTGACACAATTCACGGAAACTTTTTGCCGCACCACGTGCGCATTTATAAAAGATTTCCCAAGAATTACACCTGATAGCATCGATGGTGCTTATTTCTACCGCGAAACACTTGGTGTGACCGTCCGTCAGTTGGATCTTGAGAAGCCGAGACGAAGACGTGTCCTCCTTATCCTTGAATTTTGGCACGGCAACGTTTGTAATTTGCATTATTTGTAGGATGCAGTTGCCAGGAATCTTCAGGTATAAATTTCAAAATTAAAATACGTATATATTGCCAGATCCTCTTCATACGTACAGTTTGGACTCTGCCACGGTTTACGTCATCCGGTAAAAACTTTGATCCTATTTCCTGAAGATCACTCTGTATAGTTTCGGAGATAATAATTTGAAATAATCTTTTATATACATTTGAAACTCATGCGTAATATTAGGTATATATTATACCTACATCTAAAGCCTTCTTGGTAATTGACTTTATATTATCGTTATTAGTTCCACTTTTGCTGCATTCTGCAATCCACTCTGGAGTCAAGTGCCTACGAATGTATAATGAACATAACTTATGACAATGGGGAAATTTTAACAATTCTAGGGAAAAAAATTAACAATTCAAGAATGCAAACTGCTGAAACCGGTTTTATTCTCGTTAAAAACGCCGATAAAAGTGAATAAAACTGCATATATCTATTCACAATTATCTGCTTTTATAATTGGTATAATAATATGTGTCCTAAATTAAATTAATTTACGCAGAGAAGTCGATTTTCTCACCATCCTTCGTCTTTCAGTCTCGTTTCCAGCGCCATCTTGGGATCTCGTCAGTTCCTCATATCGATGCAAGGTGTAGATATGCATATAACAAGCTAGCAATTGAACCAACCCACTTGTGACGTCATTAGGCTGCCTTCGTTATCATCCCAAAACGCCTGGTGATGTCATCAGCTGCGTCCGTCCCCGATTGGCTGACGGAAAAGCTAGTGCCACTAGCATGGACTGATATCGATGAAATTGCGGTGAAGCGATACTGTAACCGATACGTACCGGTTTTGCATTCGTAAGGAAGTTCAATTTCAAAACTTAAATATCTAAAATATCGCCATTATAACGGTTTATATTCGACTATACTTACCATTGGTCAATTCAACGAAACCGCGCCCCACATATCCATTTACTAACCAATAAGTTTCGTGCTTCTATTTTTCTCTCCAATCGCAAAAGTGGTTCGAAAAATTCGCCCTACCCATCTCTTTTTTTAAACCACGCCTTTGTCTTTTGATCAATCAGCGAAGCGGCGGGCGTGATTTTCAGTTTCCGGAACGCCCAATGAAAATACTCGATAGAATGCGCAGCTTTCATATTGGCTATAAGGAATAAAATCACACAATGTCACCATCAAGGACCTTGATGTAACACTCCGCCATAGAAAAAGAGTCCCACATACTTTTACTAAAAAATATTGGATATACTGTATAATATGGAATTGCATTCATTCCACCAATTTCTCGAATAAAGCTATTTTTATGTTTAATAATATTGAATACTAATTCTATTAATTTTACTGTAATTTCCTTAAAACCTGAAATCTATTGCTTTTGTTGTTTTTTGTGATATTGATCCCATCTTTTTTGAGGTTTAACAGAAAAAGAAAGTCAGTGACATTACAAACAAATTTTGTTCCTGTATTGTTCTTTGCAAATAAATAAAAAATACAGATAATTGTTTACAATATAGCTGTTAAAAAATAGTGTTTGTACTTTGCACGTTTAATAACTAACTAAACAATTGGTCATATATTGTTCAAGAAATGATTGTAGGAAATTAGCCAACATGAATCTTTATCAGAAGTCAAACAATACTTTCAAAATCCTAAATGCTGCATGATCATAAGAGAAGAAAATTTCCCAATTTTTGCCTAGTCATTATTGAACATCCTGTACATGTCAAGTTGGCGAATGAATACGTCACATTAACTTTTCTTACAACCGATATCACAGTTAGACGTATAAATAAAGAAATTATATCGTAAATCACTCTATATACGAGAAAATTTTTGTCACAATAAAATGCAACGGTAAATACAGCTGCGTTTGCAGAGAAAGTTATGACCAGATGGTAAAAATATAAAATCTTATACGCTTAATTTATTTCATTTCACTTCATTTGTGCAAGTTCAGAATATAAAATATTTAAATTGCAAATTTAGAGCTTAGTTAACAAAACTTACCTATATAAATTGTGAAATTATTGATTAAAAACTGCTTGTCTGATATGATAACACTATTATTTTCATTATGTATTGAACTTATAAACAACTTTTATAAACTATACAACTACATTTATATAAATACTAAAATAAAGTTGCAAATCTACAACAGAAACTTGGAATTATGTATATTATTTGCCATATCAGTTTGGGTAATTTCTTGAAACAAATTATCTGTTTTAAGAATTCATTCATAAATCAGCCTGAATGATAAGCACAATTTAAAACAGGGACATAATATTAATATTGAAACTTCTATACATATATACACATAAAACAATTATTGACCCACAATACAAATAGAATTACTTGGGCAACCTATAATAAATTTGCATTATTAAACTGTATTCTGATTTAGTTATTTTGAAATGTGATTTAATGTTATAACTTCATAATTTTAAATAACTCTACATACTTTTGCCTTAGGAATTTTAGGAATTTTGTATAGCAAAACAAAAAATATTGCAATAATGGAATATATAGCTGGAATAATTAATTTTAAAAGTCATGCTGCCATGCATCAAATAAAAGAAAGCATAATAAGAAAAAA
>WWPM01012302.1:0-19506 GCA_023279145.1 Glomeris maerens | reverse complement strand
ATTTGAAGTTTTACGGTACACAATTATCAGTTTTATTTTTTCATTTACTTTTGTAATAAATTTATGAAATTGTAAAAAGACTTTATGGACATCACATTGTATTTATAAAAGAATTTACTAGCCTTGAATTTCAATTGAAATCGAACACTTTAGCTGTTCACCTTTAAGGCGGGTAATTACCACACATTTATATATTAAATTACTTGCGTTGAAGACATTCTTAACGAGGAATGGCAGGAAAGGACGGTTTTTGGTAGCTAACCGCAGCTTGATACACATTATACGCAATATGGATGTGGGCTAAGAAGCGAGAATATTTCTTAATTTACTGACCTACGTGAGAGAAATCATTAAAGACCATCATCTTGCGACCACTCCTCTCCAGACCATCGGCAACCACCATGGCCAGATGCGACAGCCCATGCAGCACTTGCACCGTCTTCACTGTCACCAGCTCCTGCCAATGTAAATATAGGTTGCACGAATAAAGTTTCCAAATCGATATTTCTTTCGCCAACATCGCACATTTCCTACAGTGATAGTCAAGCATATAACAAATGCTAAATTTAGCTACATTATCACTCCAAACATTTGTTTGTTAATGTCACACACATTTTTGTTATATAAATACTGCTTAAATCTCAACTTTAACCTTTTTAACATGTCTGAACGACTGGAGGAAATATGGATTTCTTATCCCATATTCCCCGCTCTTGCCACATATAATAACAACCATTCTGTACGCTTTCAAAAGATGTATTTTTATCGCAAACATCCCAAACACTCATAAATCAAACGTATATAGAACGATATACTTTCTGAATAGAGGGCGATTAAGATAAAACATCACAATGGAAAATAAAGCAGCAAGAAAAAGCATTGAATTTCTGATCATATCATTTATGAATTAAATGATACAGACGAACATTATTTTCAATTTAAGCTAAAACTACGCAATCTTTATTTCCTTTCTTGCTCATGTATTTTCTCAATTATTATCACACATGCATTTACTCATTCTATCACTTAATTGCCAGATTAAACATTAAAGTGAACTGACACCGTGCTTTAATATTGCATTGAAGCTTCAATTATGTACACCAAAGTAGGCATTGAAATGAAACAATTGGTGTAATCGGCATTTTTAGAAATTTTACATAGGTCTACACGAATGTTTAAAAAATGCATGGTTCTTTCAAAATTTGTGCTGCTATGTTAGAGTAGCAAAAGAAATTTAGATGTAACCTATTAATATTGAACAACAATATCCTACGAGTTCAAACAGAAAAAGGCAACGCAATTTGTTAACTAGTTAAATTTAAAGTATGATTTACAACCACTTCAAAATTTCATTGCTTAATTATGTCAAAAAGCCAAATAATGTAACTACAAAGTTGTAATTTACAAGCAATATATTGCACAGTAGACTATTTGCGCGATATTCAGCGTGCTGCATTGGCATCAAATTCCTAGAATTTAACGCGATCGTGAAAACGCTGAAAAGTCATTGAATTTAATATTGCTGTATAACCCAGACAGTTTCGGAATTTTAACCATCATCACGGAAAAATGATAGTTTATTGCAAATCCATGGAAACCATTGAGAATTTCTCCACCAATGCAAGAGAATATTATTCCTAGTACGACAATAGTTCGACATACAGTAAATTGTCATCAAAAATAGACAAAACTTGATTATCCAGATTAATTGTGGGTACTCCAGATTATCACACATCAACAATGGGAATACAAAGTAATCACGTGCATGTTCAAGCCTTTTGCCTTATATTAGACGTTATTGCAGCCTTATATATTAGAGGGTGGCGGTCTACCTTTCGACGAGCTGGCTATAATTTCAAGTGACAAATCAAGTAAGCATACTTAAAATTAAATTCAAACATTAATATAAAGTTCTAAATGTTCTAAATTATTACCAGCAATACTAAGTTTCCTAATTAAGATAAGCGAGAGACGATTATAAAATTTCAAGAGAATGTAGACTACATTATAGAATTTCAGATTGAATTAGTTTTTAATCGCCCTGTAATTATCAGTGCAGTCGAGGTTATAATGTTTAGTGTATTAAGTACATACTGTATAAATTTGGGCTCACTGTCCCTTTATCATGCGAATCCGAAATGAAATATAATATTCAAGATTACCTGCTGCTCTTGAGGGAACCTCCACTTGTTTCTTTTGTTGGAGAAAAGGACGTCAGCTACGGTCAGCACGGTCTGAAAGCAAAAATGCCAACAAAGGCCACAATGAGATACGGCATTTCCTTTCTCCTGGGACGCACTTTTTCAGTCGCAGTCATTTTCCCCTTGTTATCGACAACCGTTCGGAAACTTCATCGGCAACGTTCATCATTCAAAGACGTGCACATAAAAAAACAAGTCATTTCCAAGGCCCACCAACCCATCCCCCGGAGCCTTTTCCCAAATTCCCACCCAGCAAACTTCTCAACATGTCCCAAGGTTTTTCCGCTTACACAATCAATGCGCATGCGCAAATCCAACGCAACTGCAATTTACGATAAATAGATCTGTGAATAAAAACACTCCTCATTTGGTCTCGTCAAAATAACCAATAAAGCATTGCATCAAATACGGTGCTATCTTCAAATGTCAAGACCTGTTTTTACAAACAAGGGAACAATAGAAAATTCGTGGTTATAGAAATCAGCACAAAAAGAAAAAAACCTCATGAAATTCGAAGAAAACAGCAAATGTATTAAGTAATTGAAATGACGTTGAAGACGACATCATAAGTTTTGTGCGATGTCATTTTCGGTTCGTAGTCTATTTCCTAAATACCACACGGAAGAAGGTTAACAATTGATTAATTATTATTCAAAAGAGCTCAAAGTTTCGCCTCAACCTGTATAGTGAAGGGCCACATAGTCAAGTTGAACAAGCGTAATATAAATGCGATTTGCTAAATTTGGGTGCGATATGCTATTTAGATATATACAGTACTTGTATTTGCGTGCCATTTTAAATGCTTCAGCACTCTAAAGACGTTATTTTGAAGAGGTGTACAGATAGGTATATACTTACTTTCAAGTAGCGTATGTCATGGCCGTTATGGAAATCGAGGGAGATCCTTGTGTTGAGGATGATATTGAGACTGTCCAGAGACTCGATGTAATCGTCCACACTGCGCAGGTCATACTTCATTAACGCAGACAACAATTCTTCTGTCAACCCGTGTAACCCTTCCGTTAGATTCTTGTGCATGTGATAGTACAGCTAAAACATTAAAGTTGAAATGTTAGCTCAGAACATAGCCAAGAAAATCAAATACTATTCCTACTAAAAATGCAATTCTAATTAATAAATGGTCTATCAATGAGAAATTTTCTTATAGGTCATAAGAGGATCTTCTTTAATATCATCACTGTTTGGCATCTTATTGCAAATGTGATATTGACATTCTCATGCTATACAAGTTGAAATTGAGAAAAATCTGACAAGAAATGAATCTTATTGATTAATAATAAAGCTTTCCCTACATATCATACGCAAAACTTCTAGCAATTCTGTTTCCTGTTCATATTTTACACATTATAATTGTAAAACTTATGCTTTTGCATGGCAAAAAAAATAATATCCAGCAATTTAAATGCTTCAATCCAAAAAAAAACCCGCAAAAAAATTTATTGCAAACAGAACCTGATATGATGAAACTGGCTTGTATAAGTATTTATAATTGCAATGTATTTCGCAATAGGAAGGGTTTTTACACAGTGCAAAATTGAGTATAGCCTTCAATTTAATAACATTTCATCAATAAAGTCTACTAAATGTTTCCTTGCTAAATAAATTATTAAGGAACAGTAGATTTATTTCAATATGAATGCACCTGCACCATCTTTGTAAGATCACAAAATATTTTCACTTTCGTATTAAAGAGAATCAATAGACTGAGATGACAAAAAATATTTACAAAAAGAAGCAGAAATGATGTACCAAGTGCTTGAGTTTGATGAGCTGCTGGACACGGCATTCGGAGTAGTCCACGTTGCCCCAAGTGCCCCCATAGTAACACATGCGGTACACTTTACCAGTGTAACCTTCCGGACACAGGCGGACCGCTATGACCCCACCAAATGTCCTGTTCCAGAACACTGTTTCCACGTTATCATCTGGGCATCGGCGTCGAAAATCGAAATATGCATCTTCACGTGTCGTTGTACTTGCACTTGACACAGTCACCACAGTAGCATTAGCAGCAACATTGGTTGTTTTAACAGTAGTAATAATGGTGGCGGTAGCTGGAGTTGTAGCACCAGCAGTAGCAGTAGTATTAGTGGTAGAAGTAGTAGTAGTAGTAGTGATGGCAGTTGTAGTTGTAGTAGTAGCAACAGTAGTACTTGTGGCTGTAATAGCCGCAGTGCTGCTTGAAGTATTGGTGGTTGTTGATGGAAATTCAGGTGGCTGCGTCACATTATTCGACGATGGAGTGGTGATGTTGCTGGTGATGTTTCCGGTTCCGGTTCCGGTGGTGGGCGAAGAGCAAGCAGAAATGTTGCTGACTAAATCAAGTGAAAATGACTGCGGAGAAAGGCAACCTTCTGTCGTCGTTGCATTTGATGATGTGTCTTCCGGTTCGCCTTCACACATACACACAGAGAAAAACATATTGAAATGCACAGCTGCAACACCGCACAATGTCTATTCTGGCTCACCTCACAGACAAGAAAAAGAAATCATCGACGCACAATGAATGATGGTCCACACAAAATGGCAACACAATTCCAGAATATACTTTATAGCTATATAGGCAAGGAGCTAGGCCATAAAACTCCAGCACAACCCACCTACCAATTCTTGAAATAAGCATGCATATAAAGTGTAAAAACTTTAGTTACCAGATACGTAATTCAATTAGTGGACGGAACAAATTAATTTTTGACATATTTTTCAAGACAATTACGGCTTGTTCGAAATGCTAAATGGAGAGAAATGTTGTCAATTTCCAATAATGAACCAGTTTGGTATCGTAATTTCATTTGTTGTACTTCCCATTTAAAGGAGGAGCACAATTTTGTAAATCAAATAAAACGAGATTTAATTTCGATGAGCATAAAATCATATTAGTATACAATATACAGGGTGTTGCCGAATTCGTTGGACCAATTGACAGGGTATACTCCCTGCACAAAAAGAAGACTTAAAAGTTCCTGTAAACCCATGTCCCCAATCGCTTAGATTTTTAAGTAGCACCTACATAAAATGTGACATCCATAATTCATGCTCCCCCGTCTTTCCATTCATCATTTATTAAGGACTCGTATGCGTTCCTAATAAAGATGTGGGGAGCATGAATTAAGGATGTCACATTTTATGTAGGTGCTACTTAAAAAAACTAAGCGTTTGGGTACATGGGTTCATAGGAACTTTATGACTAGTTTTTCTGCAGGGAATATACCCTGTCAGTTTGTCCAACGAATTCGGCAACACCCTGTATAAAAGGAAAAATACAAAGTAATTTTGTGCAGAAATTATTGCTAAAAGCAAAACCACAATCTCCGTCTTTAAAGAATGATCGCATATCGAAAATCGGGCTTCTGGTCTCAAATGGCTTCAAGTATTATTACTCTTGAATACTATAGTAGCCCAAGTGTTAACAGGGAAGATACTGTAATGTCGGAGAAATAAATTATTTCCGAAGTCACCACCAGGGGCAATAAGGGGCGCTGGCGTTTACGACTGCAATTCTCTCCCTGTGGTCCTTTTAGCATGTGACAATGAATACAGACTATCCGGAATATGCAATTTGCATGCACAGAAATCTCTACATAAAATGGGAACGAGAACAAAATCGTGCCGTTTCATCGGCGCCATTTAATCTCCTGGCAGCGAATGTGACCGCTTTTTCAACTTTGCCTTCAATATTTACCTAGATTTAACATCACGAACTCTTTTTTCCAATCTGGTGTGCCAGTGGAGCAATTTCAATTAATTAATATTAATGGACACCTGATGTAATGACATGCAGCTCATTACTCGAGCTACATTTTTCAAATTACATTCTGGAATTTTCTCCAAAATATAAGCAAAACAATAAAATACGCATGTAACATACTTATTTTGGTATATGAAGAGAAACTACAACCCACCAAAAATCAATACTGAATGAAAAACTGATGAACACAAGGACGTCACTTTTCCGATTTACATTGCATTTTGTTGACATGCTCATCAATATACTGTGAAGTCGCAGCATCACACATTTATTATATTTTCCGAAATGTTCATCATAATTCAACTGGTTTTATCGATTTTCAATTACATTGATGGGCCTATATAAACATGGTAAAGTCTATTGTGTCAATACTAAGCATTTGCATTTCCCATATTGTACCCAAACTTGGTTTAAATAAATACGCAGTCACTAAATAATTTGCGATGTGCATGAATAAAATTCAGACAAAATCCCTCGTGTTATTTATTTTTTGTAAAATACTATAGGCATATAGAAGTCTTTGGGGTATTTACTGAAAACAACTGCAGGGTAAACATGTAATTAACCGATTAAACTTTCACTTTTGCTTCCATTTGAGCGAGGGAGTTCCTTTTTTCTTTATGCGGATAAAAAAATCAATAAAAAGCATATGGTGTTAACAATTAGCTCAAGACAAATTCGTAATTCAGTTGGACGTCAAATGCACGAATCTGCATTAAAACGCGATTTATTTCAGCTATATGCCGCATTAGTAAAATATCTCAACTGCTTTCGTTTGCATTTCTTATACTTATGCACTCATCTTTTCTAGAGATGCTCAAAGATATGATTTATATTCATATATGGATGCAGACATTTCAGCAAATTAAATTACCGGTTGACAATTAAGCACTTTGCATTGTAAAACCGCAAATGTATTCCGTGATTCGGAATAAAGTTGCAGACGTGCACTTCATTTTCGTTTTGGTATAATTTAGTGTCTATGGCGGCGGGAAAACCGGGCATTACAGGGGCAGTTTCCACAAGGGTTTTCAGCAGAGTAATTTGCACCAATTATTGATCGCTCAATGATCGACCGCTTCTTCCTAAAACCGGAAGTGACATGAGGCATGTCGGTCGTCATTTCCTTAACATAATTAATTATCATAGGCCTAACGATTGCGCTACAACAGTCCATGCCAACATAAAGATGTAGCCCTGCACTTTAATACACGACAAACCTAAAAAAATGGGCGTATTCGGCAATTCATACTGGCTGCATGCTGGCTGTGTGGGTCGCCAGAACGTGTGACGTCATATGTGACGTCGTTTCTTGGCCATTTCTGGCGCTAATTTATCCGGTTTGCCGACCACAAATTTCTGTTTCGGCTGGTTTCAAAATGGCGGATTACACGTCATGCAGTTGTGATGGCATGTTGCGACCCTTCGTATTCGACCGAACATTGCACGGTGGCCGCCATCTTCTTTCTGAGGCGAGCCAGGAGGGAAAGGGCGTCTGGCACGGCTGTCAGCGAAAATGACGTCACTCCTCAGAAATTTGATTTGCCGAACGAAAAACCTGTTCTGATTACTGAGGCCCAGATAGATTGCCGGACAACTTTTCTGGTCAAAGCTCAAGATTCCTGGCGACAGGATGAATTGCAGAATACGCCCAATAGCTTCTGCAACTTTCTAATTTTTCAGTTGTTTTTTTTCAAAAATCCTTGGAAAACTAACTAGAGGTCAAAGGTCAGGTGGCCATTCCATCCGCCCCATATCATTATACACATTAGTAAACCCATGTCAACCAACTAACTACAATTTTTTGCAATTTGCAGAAATCATGTTATGTGTAAACATTGAGTACAACCAATCAATATCGGCTCACAAATAGAATTAACTATTAAAGTAGATAATACCAGTTTTCCTCGCATCATATTATAAATGGCTGATATCCCAATGGTAAAGAATACCACCTCCAGAAAATCGATGCCCGTTTTAGCTTAAATACATAAATGCAAATTCTGAATCGATTGAAAATAATTCAACCAATTTGCAAAAAAACTTTTTCTCTTTTCATTGAACTTTCCACAAACCACGTTTGCCCATTAATTATTATTACAATAGACTTCCACATGACATCCCAGAAGACCAAACCGAACCCTAATTTTATTTTAACTTGTAAATCA
Source organism: Glomeris maerens (assembly GCA_023279145.1). NCBI lineage: Eukaryota > Metazoa > Arthropoda > Diplopoda > Glomerida > Glomeridae > Glomeris > Glomeris maerens. The sequence continues at coordinate 11,368 of WWPM01012302.1, read as the reverse complement.
TTAATGGGTGATCCCTTATGATGAATTAAGGTTAAATTAATACAACCATGCATTTAGCATATAAAATTGCAACATGAAAAGTAAATATAACACAACAGGTTCTTCAACTGTAGATTTTACTAATATTAATAAGATATGATAAATTTCATATCAGAAGTTTCTACACCCTAAACGTTTTATGGACTGGTGACTAACAATGCACTTAAATCCCCAACAGATTGGCATCGGAAATTGAGACTTTAACCGACCCGATTTGGAAAACATCGATCGCAGTAGGCCTACTAATGAATTCGGTTATGACACTAAACCGACAGCAGAAATTTTCCATATTTCATCTGCGCATATCCTACTTGTTAATTAATTAATAATTAATGCGAAACGTAGCCTAATGCGTACAGTTATTGTGCTAAACTATTAACGCTGCGGCAATTTTTATCGCAGATCTGCAGCACATTGCTCACGTCACGAGATGGTCAGAAGATGATCCTACCGATGTCACGTGGGTCATGACGGGGTCCTAGAGCGTCGGTCACGTGATCCAGTGCAGAGAGGCAGAAGAGGGCAGTGGCTATCAAAGCGACCCCCGACGGGCGACTTGCCTGCAAACACATAACCGCAATCATTATTTATGAACAAGTTGATTTTCTGCTGCCTCGTCAACCATCTCTATTTGAGTGTCCGCAGGGGGCGAATACCGAACTACTTGCACTTGTCAAACCATGCCCAAATTCCAAGCCCGATTCCTACTAAATATTTCACATCATCGATTTATGTGAAACACTGACGAAAAATTCAAATATGCAAGACACCTTACTGAATTTCCAAGCATTCTCATGGGTATATTTTAAACAAAGGCTAAAATAGTGTCAAAACGATTTTTCCTGCAAGTGATGTTTTTTTCTGCTTATTATTCAACATATCTTTCAAAAACTCGACTGCAGATTCAAAACATTTCACAACATTCATTGCCATTTACACGTTAATTGAAATCTGTAAAGATCGCAATGTATGTTTTGCCATTGATTCAACAGCAGAAATTATTTCGGGCATTCATTTTCTGAAAATTGTAACGAATGCTACGTAATTGTTTCAAGTGGTTATAATTATTTATAAAAAAAACTTTGCACGTGTTATAGAATTGTTTTAAGTTTACTACTGCTCTCCTACTCCTACTGCGACTATTAAAAAGTTACGGAATGTCATATTAGCACATCCTACACACACACAATTGCTTATTATTAAAAACATGCATATTAGCACTCTTGGTATTAGGGATTATAATTCATGTTGATTTTCGTTTTTACCAAACAAGTTTTATGCAATGAACGATATTGATTGCATTACATGAAGCAATTGGAGTCTGTTTATAACCACATTAATTGATATCCAAAAGGTGTGACCTCGCATGCAAAGGCCATATTGTTGCACATAAACTACACAAGCGCTTGATAGACAGAAGCAATTAAGTTGAATCGCCTCTTAAGGGTCATGATGGACACATAAAAAAGCATATTTTTGTGTTCAAACGACCAATGGGAACTGAAACGAGCACAAATAGCCCATGAATATTACGATGGGTCATTATTGTAGTGCATAAGTGAGCCAGTGACACGTTTCCACCATAGTATAGTTGCAAATCAAGTACAGTGTAGCCAGTTATCTATTGGCCAGCTATTTTACGAGGCATCCATGAAACATGCACCAAGATGGTGATTGAGTAGAGCATTTCAACCTTGACTTTCAACTCTATTGAATAGTATATTAGAATAATCGCCTTTAAGCGAAAACTAGTTTCATTTTTAAGCTCAATGACAAGTCACATGATGAAATCAAATGAACATATCGTACTATTTTGTTTAGCCAAACAGCTTTTCCAATGTGGAACATGTGGACATAAATTTGCTCAACAAGAGGAATTCGATAATATGTTCTACAACTTTCAAAATGGGACTACTGTAGGATGCTAACTGAAACGGTTTAGAAGAAATTTTTGAATGGCTGCGTGAAAACACCGAAGTTCACAACATTTGCGTGCTGTATCCATAGCCTCATAACACATTTTAATGGATATCTCGGTCATGAAAGGAAGCATTCCAATTCGGTGGCAGTGCCAACAGATTTATGGGGCACCTTGTATAACTTCATATTTTTTATTTATACATGTCTGCAAGAGAAATACTTTGCTTTCCTGCAGTAGAGAAAAAGATAAAATAAAAAAGTAATAACCGCAATTGCCAAACTGCAGGATAACTTCTACAATTTTGGATTCGAATCTCTCGTGTCAGTTGAGAAGGTTATCATTTATTCAACATTTGAAATGTGATTATTTTTCGCTGCATCAAAAAATGCTGCACGGAGAACATACAGCTAAGTGTTTTTTCCCATAGCAATTAGACGTGACAACCATATCGCAGTTGAAATTGCATCCCTCACTCTCATCTCTTGATGCGTTATTTTTTCCAATGGTTCACACGTGATCCCCATCACTCAAATTTCGTTCGATCCCATAACGCCGACGTCAAATCAGCTTTCTTTTTTTAAGTTCCCCCGGCACATGTGCATGATACCTTGAGAAATACACAGCAGATATGCACACACCGAATATGCACAGGAGATGATAAATTTTGATTAGTCTACTTTTGGCGTGCGACGTAGGTAAAGAATCGATGGAGGCTCATGCCTGCATGTGCATAGATAACATTTCCCAGTAGGAAACATGTAATACCAGAGAGGAAATTTATTTACGAACTGCGATTGCACTTTTCTGATTATTTTAATTGAAAGGATAATTTCCGGTCCGGGTTCCAATGCTGCATTTTCAAAGCACAAACTTGACTCGCAAGCTGCAATTAAAACCAGCATTGCAGTTGCCTGTGCTTGTACATACACTCGGCTACAATTAAAACTCAACAACAGAAAAATAAACAATGGATGCGAGTTCACATGGCACACATTTAACGCTTATTACACGAGGGAACATGTTTGGTCAAACGTTATTGCATATGGTTTAAGTCATATAGAATATTTAACCAAACTTTCAGCTTTTGCAATACATGCAGTTACATATTATATGTCGTACATAATATATATCATCTTCTGTTGATTAAACTATATTATATTGTACTTACATAGCACATGCAGTTGATTAGGCTTCAATGATAGCATAAATATAAACCCGATTATCACTTTTTACAGCTATATTTTGTATATTAAGTATAGGTCTTGTCTGAAGAATTAATTGTTTTCAAACCTTCGCGTGTTTAATTGTACTATAACAACTATTCATGGTTTAATATTTTTGTATGTTTATAAACAAGATTAAACTGATTTTTCAAACAAGATTTTAAGTTAAGGGATCTAGAAATTTAATTCTCGTAAATAAGTTGGCTGAGTTTTAACTGAAAGATGCTTCTCACATAGCGGTAGAAACAATGTTTCCTGAAAACTAACAATTTGTGATTGACTTGATGAAGTAGGCGCTATATATAGCGTCTATTATTTTAAAAATGCAGCCAGAAAAAGACGGCATGAAAGAAGGGATTACCCCCATTATAGTCAGTATAAATTAAGACTGACTATATGTATACGCGGTGAAATCTGTCAGAGCCAGAATCTTAAGTTTTCATAATATTTTTATGACCTCAGTAACAGGTTTTCCTATTGGACAAATTAACATTGCAAAATGTCCATTTGCCTTTAAAAATATTTCAGTTTCTGCTAGCCTCAGGATGAAAAAGTACTTTAGCATTCGCTGATACACACTATAAAAAATAAAATGAAGACAAAATATGCATGCTACTGTACTATTTATAGCCACTTCGAATTCTTATTTCCATCTTAAATTCATAAAAATATAAATTTTTCGTATGGAAATCAACAAGGAATCGTGCTTTCAGTCCACGTCTCTCATGTTAAACTTTGTACAGAGACAAGCATGATGCACTCACTATATTGAAGCAAACTTTTGACAATTTCAAATTTAAACTTCTGCTCCTGCATTTTACACGGCACACATCTAAGCATGTGCCTGGGATATTCAGACATTTTGACACGTAATTTAACATTCCATATGTGCAGCAATAATAACTTTTGACAGACAAGTTATTTGAATTGCGATCAATTGCTACCAGACACATATTAGGAATATAAAACTATTACAAACGCAACTGTGGGCTAATACAAAGAGCAATTTGGATATTTCAACGCTCGTTCATAACATGAATAAAACATGAGGCTGAAAGAGAAGTGGCAGCTGTCGCAGTTTCGTTGCCATTATCATTATCATGGGATAGAAATTTCTCCGCTGGCGTCAAGGTATCATTATATATATGTGTGTGTATATAAGAAAAGAAAAGGAAAAGGAAGAAAGTGGGATGGTGGGTGCTGGTGCCATATACTGCTATATACGTAAAGAAAAGTCGTGGTGAAATTGCATCAAACGAGAGACGAGAGAAAGAGGATCGATGTATGGCTTTTCACGCAAAACCGCGTCCATCGATTGGCCGAACAATGAATATTAAAACACGCTGCATTCTGCAACTTTGCAATTTGCTACAAGCTGCAAATACACTAATTGACTTCCATCGATTCCACTTTCTCAATTAGCTCGGTCTTTATCAACGCCTGCTGCACATTCAACACATTAAGAACTGAGTCTATAAGTAACGATTTCCCCCAAGAGTTTAAGTTCAGAACATTTTTATTCTTGTTTCAAGTAATAACAGTAACAACAGGAAGAGAAGTTTGCAATTAAAACGATCGTTTAAAGACTAATAAAATATCGGTGACCTAAAGTCTGAGATATCATTTGCCCAACTTGTTAGAACTATGGAAAGTTACAAAGTTGTTTGAGATATACCAAATGTCTCAAATGGTTTATAATTCGTATCACTTCGAATGCAATTCCTCATTCAACAGGTTCTTAGCATAAAAATGCAAAAATCCTGCACATTATTTTGTCTTGTATCCGTGTAATATGTATTGTAAAAAAAATGTTTTTAGTTTTCATATACGGTATGTACCATAGGATGGGGATCGGATAGAGTTTAGAATTAGGTACAAATTTTTAAACTTTAGTGTAAACTTCAATAAAATCAATGGCAGAAGTTGAAAAACCATATGCATAATACATAGATGCTAAGTTATGGTGGGTGCAAATGTCGACAAGTTTACAGCTCACATTTATGAACATGACAGTAATATGAACGAGTACCCCCTTGTTGTGGGTTGAATAGCTAATTTTATTTTACTCGAAGCTCGCTGTGAACTGGTAATGCAATAATAAACCGCGTGATAAACCCAACTAGGTGTATAGAGGTGCAAACCAGCCAGAAATGTTATGACCATTTAAAATGAATCTCTATGACACTATGGGGCAAAACTGTTATTCCCTCGTAGACTCTCATACAAATTAGTCTTGAAAATAACTTACCAATTTTGCCTTATTTCTCAGTCAAAGTGCACACAAATTGCTAACAGTGACTTACCTTAAAAAAATAGTGGATGAGGGCGCTGAAACTGCTCGGTTTTCCCCCGTGTCCACCTCTTTGGATAAACCCCATGTACCCCTCTGTAACGCCCCATAAGGAAAGCATACACACTGTAATAGCTACAAAGCTTAACCGATGAGACAGCTCTGGCAATGGCATCTACTCGCTTCAGCACTTTCCATACCAACCGCTCTTTGTCTGCTACATTGTTTGGGAAAAAAAGATTCAGAATTGCATCATTCCTTTTTTTGAAACATACTACAAGAAACTGCACAGTCTGCTGGCATACTATTTGACAGTAAATGTAGGCATTAATCCTAGTACCCTAATTCGCGGGCGCAACATATTTTGCCAACTGAATTTCAAATGCCCCTTATTCCATTTCTACCAATTACCTTGAGCAAGTCGACAAGTTATCACAGTAGAACTTATAGCCTACATTTTCTAAACAAAAATCCATACTTGTCTACAATATCTACTTGCGCTGTAAAACCCATAGGGTGGCTTTAACCGATATGTATCAACAATCCCTGAAAGTATCTGCGATTCTATGGATCTCAATCCGTACAACGTAGTCTTCAGATCAGATATCCTTTAAATCGAAGCGGCCACAACATACAATGGCACCCAGAGACGATCACATCTAAACTTCAAGACATGGAAAGGGTCAGTATAGGGATAAAAATAGGCAAGTGACCAGAGGTGTGGGTGGAGCTTGATGGCGCAATTGGATTCAATCTGGCAACTGAAAGTCGAAACGAAATGGAGAAGCCTGACAAGTGGTCAGCCTTAATTGAAAGGTTGCAATACAGACGTCCATTGTAATCAAGCAGACAGTCACAGTGCGCTAATTCCATAAATATTTCCAAGGCTCTATGCTCTTTCTCTATCCTTTTGGGGCAGAGGGCAAAAGCGACGGTCACGTGATCGCCTCTTCATCTGTGCCAAGCTTTTATCTTGTATCAGTAACCTCACAAGTACCAAAGGCGTTCAGCTTAAAACCCTTTACTCTCCACTGCTTATAAGCTTCTTATTCTGCGATTAGACGATAGCCAATCTCGAACATCGAATATCCAACATCTCCGTCAGAAAAACTCAGTCAAAAGTCTGCACAATTTAGGTTTTATGGCAAATTGCAAACTATGCGTGATGCTATACATTCCTCCCATTTTCATATATTATACGTAAATATTTGGTGCATCAACAAAGCATCAACGAAGATTTTTCGCATTTTAAAGGAACAATGTTAGTGCGACATCTTGGTTTCCATTGGAATTGCAAGCCACTGATTGGTTATGAGAGCCTAGAGGCATAAATATGCCTCCCAATCATAAAAGAGCACAATTGCTACACGGGTGATAGCCGTCTGTGGAGAACAGCTTTGGAAATGGGCTATATCATTGCTCACAGCACTAGAAGCTCTTCTATGAGGTGCAAACCCCACCCCTCAAAATGGAAGTTGACACCCAAACATTTGTTTTCATGCCCTCTATCACAATTTTTTTTTTCAATTTACTGCCCCTTTGAGATTAGTAATAAGTCTTGTGACATGTGCTATCTGCAATATTCTTCCAAAACCTGTATATTAGTTTAGTCGCTAGATGAGAAAACACAAATATTTATGAGAATAGGTTTTCTCAGTAATCTCAGAATCCGTTTTTCTGATCTTGTTCATTAATAAGCTGCATACGGTAAAAGAAATGGGCAAATATAAAAAGACATGTTTTGGAAATCATATTATCTCTCAGATTTTAAAAGTAAAATGCGTAAATCGGATAAATTTTTACAATTATCACTATATGGACGGCGATATTGGGTACATTATAAGCAAGTTTGAAATTTGAAGTTGTATATATAGGGTCTACCTGTACTACTTTGCTTCAATCTCGATCCCTGATAATATCATTGGTAAGTAATTGAGGAAATGAAACTTCAAACCAAGTAACGAACACGAGATTGAGGAAATGATGGCAACCAGTTGTTGTCTCTTGACTCAATTTCGGAACCAAATTAAACTTCAAAAAGCAATTTGTCAAGCAATCTTCTCTGGCGTATATATATATACATTAACAAATGTTTACTGAATATAGCAATAAAGCAAAAACATGAGCAAAAGCTCGTTGGCCCAATATATTGAGAACAAATTGGGCGTGGCCGATCGATCGATACAATCAATGCCTCCTAAGTCATATGCTTATACTTTATAAAAGAACATTCTCCCAATTAAGCTGCCAACATGCGTATAGAGTTTCGTTCAGAGCTAATTAGCATTTCTTGTACAACTTTTAATTATTACCCTCAGGTCAACACATCTTAAAAGTTCACACTGAATTGATCCGGTGCATCTTGAAGTTATAAAATCTCGAGGTGCCAATAAAACTGCCAATTTTATTGCAGGCATTAAGACCGAGTACGTTTGATTAAAATTCCGTTAAACACTCAAAATTTAATTACAACTTCAATAAAAGAAGCTTCAGCCAATTAACAATTAATTATCACGTCTTTTCAAAAAATATAAATTAGCCTACCTAAACAATAAGCTAATGGCAAATCTCAATGGACTTCAATACGGAATCATGGAAAGCTATTACTTTGTGCGATTTTGTAAATTTTGCAACTAAAACACTTTTAAATTTAACATGTTCACATTTTACGGACGTGCGCTTTTGCATTTATTAAGGCAGGAATTAGTAGAGAGATACATGGTAATAAAAATAAAATCTGATCGAAACCTCTTACCATTTCCGAAGAATTACAATATTTAATGCTAGGGAATAATTCCAAAATATAGGTTTACTGTTTTTTCTTTACGAACATAACTGTCACTTAATCAATTTTAACTTTTCAGAGAACAAGTTGTTTGGGTGGAAATGTACGAGTCAAAATCGATTTATTACAAGGGGAAAATACTCGGTATGCTCGGTCGGTTCACCTAAACTGTACATAAATAACTGAAAAACGGATGTGAATTTTGGCAATGTCGTGCTTGTTATCAATCATCTTGCCAACAGTATATTGACTGCCCCAAAACCACAATCTACACTGCTTTTGAAGCATTTCAAGTTCATAAGCATAAAAGTTCGCCATGAGCATCAGTTTAAACACCGAAGTAGCCTGCGTATACATAACAATGCATTCAACATGAATTCTCGTCATTTATTTTGAGAAACAAATATTTGCATCTTAATAGAATATATTACCCCAAAGGGATTTTTCCAGACTTATTAGCCATAAAACTTTTGACGCTCCTGCGTGTGCAATGGCACCAGATAGTATACTGTAGTCGGTTCATAAAACGAGTTTTGTATACTTTTTAAGCATTAAAAATACAGGTTTTTGTAAAGAACTGAAATATTTTTCTGCAAGTGAATAGAAGGCCTTAACAAAACAGAAGATTTCATAGTTGCCTGCGACTTTATTATTGCAATAAAGCCGAATATCTTGCCAGTGCATATACGTATACTGTATAAAGGTACAAATATGGCTTCTGCGACTTCAGATCATATTTTAATCGGGGTTAACATTCACTTGCGATTGAAAAAATTCAAAATGAAGCCATTGAAATAAAATCTGCTTACATTTTTTCTTACATGGTCAAAAAAGTCTTTATATTGAGACGACAGCTGTTATATTTGACGTAAATGAAGATTTAAATTCGGTATTGAAAATGTGCTTATTCAGAAAATATGGTATCGGATGAATCAAGTTAAAAAATATTATATTTAAATTTAATTTCTTATGGTTGCATGCATTAACTGGCCTGGAATAAATGGGATAAGATTACATTATACTTTTTTCATGCTTATATTTTGGTTTAATTTTAGCTTGGTTGAAGCTTGCTTTAACTATTCTCCGAATTGGATTAATTGGGTTATTATAAATTACTTTGCTTGATTAGCCTTAAATTAACGCGATGCTTTCAGCAGTTTTATTTTCTGCAAGATATATGGTACTGTACATGTATGGCTTCTTCAGGTTAGAAGTTCAATTTTTATAATGAAGTTTGGTTATTTTAAGTTATGCAACTACATTTCAACATGTTTCTCGTCTATTCATTTTGAATATTACACATTTAAGTTGCTGCTTAATTGGACCAATGTAACTTGATATATTTATCAAAAGTTATATATAAGATTGACAATAGCTTGTCTGAAGAAATGCCAGTAAGGTGGTAATTGGCGGGAAACTCGAGAGTTCAGTTATCATCTTTCCGCATCGATAACAATGATGCGAGGAGCGCGAAAAACACCTCTTGGAATGAATCGATATTTATTTATCCCCCCTCCCCAAACATCGGTATTAATGGTAAATCTGCTATGTAGCTTATTATTATTCGTCATGTGACAATCGCAAACCATCAATCATGTTCTTTGCACAAATCCCCTCCATTACTCGAGGAAAACCCCCATGATAAAGTTAACATCGTAGGTATATTTTAATTGTAAAACAGCACATCAAAACTTAAATTCTATATACATATGAAGGTTTATGTATATACTATTTGGATAAGAAGTAGCATATGTATATGTATATTTTCACAACTGACACGAGATAAAGTTCTCTTTAATTTACAAGTTGCAATCGCTTTAATGGTAAAGTTTAATATCACATAATTGCGTTAAGTTAAAATTTATGAAACAGACCATAACCCAATCAGATGGTTAAAAACAGATATGTAGGGGACTTTCCGACGTTAATAGGCAATTTTCAATAGTATAATATTATTTTGAAGCGAGAAATTTACACCTAGTGATAGGTCAAACTGCTGTTTTTAAATAAATAATGGCGTTAATCCATCAACTACGTACTGAAAAATTTAAAACCCATGGGACCGTAATCTAACATGTAGGCAACTTGGCAATTACAGTTTAAAAAAAAAACCTTTCTCGGAAAAACAAGTCTGCAACGAATGGAAAGATACATGTCAAGAAATCGGAAGTTTTTCACTCGTTTCCATTTGAAGTCCGCCACTAACAGAAAAGGTCAGAGAGAAAAGGAGATTAGCAGCGTCTTGGGATTCAAAATGGCGTCGTGTCAGTTTTAGGTCCTTGGAGAATGGGCAGACAGTAAAATTAAGCATGGATTAATCAACTACCATTTTCTACTCGATAGCGTAAGTAACAGGCTAAGGATGCTTCAAGATGACCTTTAAAAATCTATCCATTTAAAACATGTCACCAAAATCAATTAATGATCAACTGATCAACTCGTAAATATTCTAATATGTATCTTTTCATTATCGAAATTATTCCATATTACTTCATCACATCCAAAGCAGGTCCAGAAAGTACAAGTTCACAACTGGATATAAAATTTTGAAAACTGTGCAATGACAGAGTGTATTATGAAAACATTTAGTAGACTTACTACACATTGCATCTTCAACGACACACATTGCATGAAACAATAGACATTTCTTGACTTTATAGGAAAATCCGAAGTCAAGTGTGGAATGGAATGGAATTGAGATGCACAGTAAAAAAAAAATCAATGGACTATTTTTCACTGTCAATCTTGGATAGCGATCGTAACATTGAATGCTGGACATACTATATAAGCAACAGCCGGACAACGACGATAAAACGAGTGGTAAGCTTTGGCATTTGGACGTGGTCATCCATGTCTTACTGAGTGTCCTCTCCATTCGGACCCTCTGGGGGATTAAGTCAACGTCGATCGAAGATAAAGGAAAATTTGTGACCAACCAAAAGAAGCAAAACAAACTATAACACACACACCCCCCTGCCTATGTCGTTCATTCAGTACACAGTATATCAAATGGAATGGTGTAAAACACGTTGTGGGTCGTGGGAAAAGAACAGATTGCACTTGGAGCATGTGGGCAAAGCCACCCAAACAGAGCAGGGGTCGCTTCTCGC
>WWPM01012300.1:0-17767 GCA_023279145.1 Glomeris maerens | reverse complement strand
ATATAAAGATTTGAAGCGAAACTTTAAAAAAAGCATTGATTGATGAAAAATTCAGTATGTTAGTCTAACAATTATAGAATATTTTTATTTGTTAATGGTTACGTAGAAAGTGTTTACTAGAAATCTAGAAATCCAATATGAGCAGGGAAAACAATCAGTTGTGTGAAGGACGCTGCACGTGCAAGATTTTTTACAGCTTTGATATGTTGAGAAGTTTCAGGATGTGGTATGAATTTCAATTATGACGGAAATTGTGCAAGGTTCCTTATGTAGTTCTACGATAATAAAAATTCATTTTATGAAACTTATGATAATGGTTTCTAACTTCTAAACTTGAATTACTTCTTTGAGCTGCTTAAACGTAATACTGAAGTTAGTGGTTATAATCATAAAAAATTGTACATCGTAAATAGAAGACATAATCCTCCCTACAAGTGTTTATTCCATGTGGTAGACTTTACGGTCCCTTTAATCTGGTCCTTATTGCAGAAAAGGTTTTATTTGATTTAAGTTGTGTGTTGTGCGCGAAATGAAAATTTGTCAAGTGTTGACGAAAAATATATTGGCTCTACTATAATCCATTTCAGTTCAGTTTCCCGTAAACCTCATAAGTTCAGTTAAAAATGAAATTAAAGCAGTTTTAAGTAAGCCAGTGCGAATATAAATCTATTTAGTAAATATTCTATGCCTATCTTATTGATAAACTTAAAAACAGTTCCATTATGCTTACTCTGAGAAAGTAAGAAATTTATTCTTTGAACAAAAACTGCCTATTTTATCTTAATTAATTCCGCATTCCGAATTTGCTTGCCTGTTTTTCATCTTAAATATTAAAATTAGTTTAATTGAGTTTCGAACGTTTTACAATGTTTTTAGTGGAATTTCCTTTCAATAAAATGAGCAGACTTGACGAATACCCACTTCTGTTTCGTAAATCCAGTAACTGTTATTAACAAGTGGTTCCCTGACAACTGGCTCTTCTTAATGGTATATCCTCAGCTCATATTGCAATTGAATTCATATAAACATAAAACAACTTGCTAAATTAGTTTAGATATATCTACATATGTAAAACACGTGTTAACTATAACTATGAACTATCCATAGCCAATTTATTCCACAAGTATTAGAGTTTGGGAAAATAAAACCAATAAGAAATGCTTACCCTGTTGTGATGCACTTTCAGTTGTATTCCGCATCTCCCGCTTTTCAGCCCTCTCCAAGATTATATACAGCTTTGCTCAAACTACGTCAAAGCTGTTTATGATGACATGACTTTTTTGCGGCGAATGCGGCGCTGCAATCAATGCGCTCATTGCTGCAGTTCGTCTCATTTCTCCATCTTCCCATGCTCTTCAGATGTCTTTCTTTAATGATGCATATTATATATAGCATATACAGTATACTGTATTTGCCAAAGTGCAATGTATAACTTGATTGATCTGTTTGTTTTGCTTTCCTATCCATCGCTTATTGCACTTATCCAGCGTAAAATTGTCCTCAACTGTGGCTACATACATGTCATCTATAACAAGAAGAGCGAAATCAGATGTGGGCTCACGTTCACACGCGCACACACACAAGGCCAAATGTGTCAGGGTTGCAATATGATTTTGCATTCTAGTTGCTTTTGCTAGAACAATCACGAAAATCTTTATTCAATTACATTGAACTTGTTGGTACTTACTTCGAGATTGCATCACCTTGTACATAACTGCTGTGTTTTCCCTTGTATCTGTTATTAAGACTGATCGAAATCACATTTGGTGACATCGTTTTCTCCGAGATGGATAAACAATAGGATAATACACGTTTCGTGCAGTGAGCATTTGGAATGAAGCCCGCAATTGATCTTGTCAGTTTTCCTTCGGATATTTCACGCATACATATTTTGACAAATTTATAAAATGTATGTCCATAACCATTCCAATTTTGCTGGCATTTATATAGTATTTCCAATTAAAAAATGTGCTGCATTAATGATGGATTATTTCCTGGATTTGACGGCTCTCTGTGATATTGCCTACTAAGTACGCATTTTCCAGTTTATTGCTCGTCTATACATCACTGATAATATTTTCCAACAAACAATGTTCCCTAACTACAAAAATTTTCTTTTTTTCTTCTAACTTGTTCAAATCATAACAATATGCCATTCTGTGTTAATTACGAGAAGGTTTTTCAGTGATGGGCGCAACACGACATTAATTCACTAATTTATTGTATCTCGATTCCATCCGCTAAGGGGTGCGATTTATTACGAGGCATATCCACAAAGTAAGAGTACTGTTGCCCTCTTGTGTTGGGGAATTATTTTACCTGAAGTTTGGCAACACAGATCGGTAGGCTTGGTTCTCCTGAACACAACGAGCACAAGTGACCCTAATTAGTACTAAAAGTCCCCTTGCAGTGACCATTCGCGTGAAGTATGTCGAAAAAAATCCCGCCAAATGTGAAGTGCGTGGTGTCATCAGGTTTGTCGTGGAAGGAAAACACCTACTGGAATTTTTGGGGCATTTGGATGGGACATTTTGAACCACCCCGCATATTCTCCTGACTTGGCGCCTTCAGACTTTCATCTTTTCACCTCCCTGAAGACTCACGTTAAGCATAGTACTCAGAAACGGCGAAAATGCTCCGGAATATGTCCGTGGGTGGAAAGTGTGATTTCGGGCATCGGAAAACTTGACGGTACTCAGCAAAATTTTTCCCCTAGCGGAAGTTTCGCCACGACCTGCATTCCGGCTATATTTGAGCCTGGAATGAAAACATTATTTCCAGCGGCGAAATTAAGATTTGCACCCCGTTCAATTTCCAACGCCCTGAAATTCCGTGCAAGCTTAATTTCCATCCTGATTTCCGTTCCGCCGGACCTGAGTACTATGCTTTTGTGGGAAAAAAATTTAAACTGATAAGGAGGTGAAACAAGAGGTCCGAAACTGGAAAAAGGAGATGGCGGGAGAATTCTTTGAGGAGGGCAAAAAAAGCTTGTGACACGGCTCAAAACATGCATAAAACGGAAAGGCAAATATATGGAAAAATAGCTTACATATATACCAACAAAATCCGGTAATTGTATTTCAAATAAATTGTCTCTTAAAAAATATAAAATCGAGTACTCTTAATTTCTGGACATGCCTCGCATATACATGTACACCACAGATTCTAGATGTTACAATGGAATGTTTTTAGCAGAATAAATTTGGATTTCAATTGGTGAAGAAGTCTCTTTTTCTCACTCCGTATCCGCAACACAGCTTCCTTTGGTGAATTTATGGTCGCATGCGTTTCCTGCACTATGACTGACATACTATTTTGATCTGTATTAGTAGATAGTATCAGTGGATCGATAATATTCATTCTCTCCTGATTGACACAACAAATAGATTTCACAGATTTTTTCCAATGACGAGTTTTAAAAACCTAAACCATAATTAATGGAAAAATGTTTCCTCCTGCGTATGTGCATTATATGCAACTACTCGAAGTTGCTCACATAACATCATGCAATGAATTAAAATAGATTATTCGTAAACATTAATTACACAGGATATTAACACTTTTTATTTTTATCTGTAATAAATAAAGTCAGCACGATTACAAGATAAAACTAATAAAATTAATCATCACATTTGTGTATTTAATTACAACGGAAACAAATATTCACCGGAAATTGTGTGTATACCTACATGCATGGCATAACTTGTGTGAAATAAATCTTGTGTGTATTCGACGTTTTTGACTCCAATTTTGGCACATATTCGTGTGAAAACGTGGTACAAACTCAATTATTGTAACTTGGAAAATTAAGCCATATAAAAAAATCACTAAGCCATGAATAACATTTCGATATTAGCATTATAATTTTTGACCTGTCCAGAAAGCGACTCGTTCCTTAAATCCGAGTTCATTATACTTCTACACTAATATGCAGGTATACTTAAATGTTGTAACACATAATTTTGCGCAGGTTTCATCTGGGATTTTGACTCGAAACAAAATTAAAGCCAATTTAATTGCAAAATGACATATTATGTTTCTAAATTTGCACTTCTAGAATAATACATGATTATACAATACTAAATACCGGCATATATTTTGCCTATGTGAGAACAGGGGAATTCTTGACCCTCTTGCACCAAAAAATATTTCCTATCGGATATTAGTTCACCCAAAATGTAAAGTTTTGGAATACAATTCTTAGAATTGCGCTATTGATTTGGAGAAGGTCAACTCCACTAATTGCATGAGAAATTAATAAAAATCTCATTATTACACAGAATGTGAAATTTGCAATCCAAATTTATATTGTTAGTAAGTAGTCTAATTAAGTTGCTTCTCAATGTTGACATGCAAGTATCTAAAAAGTAATTCTTTATTTTACACGAATAATACTGTACCTTGAAATTTTGCAACTAAAATTCGTTTCAATGCTCTGTTTGTACTTAAAATAACAAGGCCGAGCAATACTTAGCATAATTCAGAGTAGAAGGAACTATACTATTTGGAAAATAGGGTTGAATTATACAATACTTTGTTATTCTCATCTAATAAAACAGAAAGTCACATAATAAGGTTTTGTAAAAATGAGATTAGGGAGTAGAATCATGAATATGTTGTGAATACTGTGGAATTGCCTGGTATTTCAAATTATTTCCAATGCTGAACTATTTAAGTTTGGGAGCAACTGGTGTCATAATTTCTGTATTGTTTCTGCATAAACAACACAGGTGCGTTTTTTTTTACGTAAGGAACAATTAGCAATTGCTGTATTAACATAATGAATTTGTTGTCATGAAAAGTTATTTTTAAGGTTCCCAAGAGAGGAAGCCTGCGCGAGATCATATTCATACCTTCTAATAATCAATTTTCCTCATAAAAAGGCACAAGGTATAAAACCCATACCACATGGGCCAACATCAAACTTGATGCAGATTTCACTAGTGAATTGTCGGTCTTCTACACAATTCACATTATCGGTAAATATACGTGGACATTGAAAGAATTCAAATCTGATCTTTAAAGTTTTCAATGAAATGTCGTTTACATTTTATTTTTGTGCAGGAAAATTTAATAGGGTACATAGTACAAATATAAGCAAATTAAGTAAAGTTGCCACAGTAAATTAATCAAATTGTTTCTATTTCAATTATTATAGAACCTGAATGCGTGCATTTCATTTACCAAATGAAGATTTCGCATTTTGAATAGTCTAGAAAGGAATGAGATATGAAAAGTGGCAATAAAGAAGTATTGGTTCATTAAAATTGTGACTTTTGAAAACATTCTGAATGCCAACTATACATGTATAAAATAGTGCATCATAAGTAAATTGTTATACAACTTGGTCCAATTTTTGACAAATAAACTACCACTTTTCATATATGTATAAAAATCGTTGATTTTCTCACTCGCTTTTACTCTTCTACCAAATTGTCATTTATTTGAGTCTTTATCAGTTTAATTAAAAAGGAATCTTACTTTAAGTAGGATCTACAGTGGGAATGATACATGATCTCCACACGTTGTTCGAATCCAATGTTGAAGCTCATTTCTATCTACTGAATTCATATACTGGCTGAATAGAAGGCTAATAATGTCGATTCATTACTTCACATCATACAAAACAATAAGTAATTGGACCTTATTGACGTCAACAAAATCTAACATGCGCAGTGCGTCGACATTTTCTAGAAAAAAATGAGTGTTCTGGATATACAGTGGATCTTTTACAGTCACCTCCTGGGTATTGTTCCAATTTATTAATTGTTTAACATTAAATAATAACCCATTCGTCATCTATTTAACAGTTTACTTGTTTTGGTTATTTTGAGTTTGTTGCTGAATATACTAATGACAATATTACATAGTCTAGATTGCAAATTAAGTGTGCTGTCTACCAAGCATAATAATAATAATCTTATATCTTCCAAATGAGTAACTTAAATCCTGGAACTGAGCTGGACATTACTCGATCAATTGAAGTTCATATGAACACTTGGATCAACCTCTTGTTATTCTTGCCCTGATAAGAAGACATCAATCAAGTACGGCTTCTTTGCACTTATCTAAATCGCACTCTTGGAAACGAGCAATATCATCGATTTGTACCACGAGTTCGTATTGCATAAAAAAAACACATGGCTTTTGAAGTTTGGCAGACATAATTCACGGATCTAACCATGACCTGTGACCCCGTACAATCTTACAACTTGGTTGCCACCATCTCTGGTTTTTATATTGACTCTTGAGTCACTGTGACCTTTTGTTTGGATTGTTATTTTCATTTGTTTAACCATTCCAATCAGGTGGTGTATTGTCTATGTACGTGGAATGTGTGCTGTTATTTTATATAGTAGTTTGCAAGGGGGGAAATGCTACTTGTCACTCCGATTTCCTTTGTTCCCATGATACCATGATACCATGAAGTATAGGTATAAACTCTTCTTTCACACACACACACACTCATGCCGCACTCTCCAAAGTACACGGGAGCATTGATCCTGAGACGTACCAGGAAACATATAATACTGGTTCTTTTTTCCTTATTTCTTGTTTCGTTTTTGTTTGCTTTTTATACACAACTGTCATTTTCACAAGATGGTTTCGCCGCCCTCTTGGATAACGTCGCCATCTCCTCCTTCAGGGGCGATTGTAAACTTGGCCCTATTACCAATAGGGGAACCTTTTTCACGAAGTCTTTTCACCAAGGGAATCAGGAAACTTAGCACAGCAGAAACTAGAATCAGACTTCCAGCGACGTAAAAAGGAACGTCATAACTTCCCAATGCATCATACAATGCACCTGAAAATTATTCGAGAAGCAACAAAACAACACGTTTATATTTTCAACTGGAGATGGATTAGGAGTTGGAAAATAGGCAAGACTTGTTGCTGGTATATACAAAATGTATGATTTCCAACAAACCTGCTAATGGAACCCCTAGAATTGATGCTCCACCTCTGAACAAAATGAGCAATCCAAACGCATTGGTTAGCTTGTCCAAGCCGAGAAGATCAACCAGAATAATAGATGTCAGTGAGATGTAAGCAGCTGCGACAAAAATGGTCATGGAATTGGCTAGTAGAATTGCATACAATCAATATACAATATACTCACAGACGAAAAGACCAAAGGCTGTGCATATGAGTATTAAGAGCCAATAGGTGTTGCCAAATGGGATGACAAAGACACAAATTCCTGACAGAAATAGGCACACGTTGTTCACAAACAGGGAATCTACACTTGGACGGTCTGTAACCCAGCCGAACAGGATACGGCCAAATGTGTTTGTTATACCAATGATAGAGAGGAGGAAAGTCGCCGAAGACTTGTCTATGCCCTGCATATAACACACAATTCAATGCAGCAATTGTTGTTCATACACTATTCGGTTCTGTAGTGAAAAGGAACAGGAATGTTTGTTTGAGCACTTAACATTAAACTCTTCCAGAAATTGCACGGGGATTTCAATGATGTTATATTCATTGCAAAATACGTAAATTTTATATGCACAAAAATCCACAACGTTTAATGCTAACCAATTACTTTCAACTAGTTAATTTCCCTTCACTCATTTCCTAAAAGTCTTATCAATTATGGAAATCGAGCGAATAAGATAAATGGTTCAATTAGCAAATGTTTAGCATTTCTAAATATTTACATAATTGCTATGAGCAACTAATGTGTGTCCACATATAAAAACTGAGCAGATGTAAAATTTGGGTAAAAGCAATCTTTAATTTACAAACTTAAACAGAAAGCTAGACTTTATGATTATTTCCTCCAAAACTGCACATCTCCTAGCTTGGACAGCTTATTTTTGTTGCATGGTTGGCTTTAACAATTCAAACCATTAATGAAATTTGCATATTTTGTAAATTCTAAATGTCATTATTTTCTTTCTCCTGGTAACAAAGAATTTTTCTTTTGTAATTCCTTGAAGCATTGTGAATTTTATGTTTTGTCACGTCTTATACTTACAACGTCAGCATTGAATTTGACTCTGCTCATCACCCTATGTAATCCATTGTTACTATGCTATTGCTCTTGATCCTTCTATGCTGTGCAATCATGAATTATCCGTTTGTTCCTTTTTACCACAGAATTTTAATTTCTATGGGCCTACCATATTTTAACACAATAAGATTAATTAATATTCACCTTGAGTATGGCCATGTCGGCAATGTAAACAAATGGGACGTAGAATCCCAACATGCCGAACACGTTGGACACGCAGATGAGCAAGAAGACAGGGTCAGTAACGAGGGACATGTCAAGCATGGTGGACATTGTGTCCGTGATGGCAGGTGAGAGACATGGGCAGCACCTGGATTTTTGTGTGCCATGGGTTGCCACTGTTGCTTCGCTGCGGCCATCCACTGCAGCCGTCTGTGATCTTGGGATGGACATGACACTGGTGCGATACACGCCCATGTCCTTTTGAGACTGTGTGTATTCGGGCAGATTCACTATACTTCCACTGTAGAATATGTCTTTTCGATACATTGGCCTGGCATATGCCTTCTTGTCGGTGCGTGGAGTGGAAGGTCCACATTGCGAACCAGGGCCGCCTTTTTCGGTCACAGTCAATGTAGAGCCAATGTTTGAATTGCTCACCTAAAATGCAAACATATTACACTCAGAGGGAATTTAAAAATAAAATAATCACAACTTAAGGGTACCAGTAGCAAATTATTTATGCAACAGGACACTTTTAGGGTAAATTGCTCCTCTTTTAGGAACGCTTAGAATAAGACATTTGGTAATTTCGCGAAATTTTAAATCTAAATAAATATATGGTTTGTCTCAAGCAAAGAAGGATATTGCTGTCGTATGCGTTTCATCTTCCCCACTTACGTATGAGACCATTTATATCCTGAGACGACCTATATTTAATCAACGTAGTAGTCTAGGTGAAAAAAGTAATAATTTATGTTACCACGCCTGTCGGTATTATCATGTATTTTATTATAGCACCCTATGAGAAATTTCAGATATTTTATCATTATGGTTTGCTTTGAAATATAAAAATTTCACCACATTCTTGGTTTACCTTGCTTGAAATTTCCGCAGCTCCCATAACTTTTTTGAAATATTTTAGAGCTGTGAAAATGTCAAGGTCCTTACACGTTGAGAGAAATAACTAAATTTTCACAAAATAATGAAAAACTATACAATAAACCCAAAATAAAATAAAAAAATATTCTATATTCTTATCTTGCTATTTATGTAGGCTATATTAAAGAAGGTATGCTGCAATATTTTTGGAAATGAAAGTATGTCAGATATTTTAGCCAAGGAAGATTCACTCGGTATTTTCCATACAAAAAATAGCAAACACGTATCAGAAAAATAATCTGACGGTCAGCAATACATACTATAATTATACGTTTGGTAAATTCGCACAACAATTAAAACGCTGTGAAACTTCTTCAGAGAAAGTTTTGTTCACGTACCTTTACCCAAACTTCTTCCGTAGAGCAGTTGTTGTTGCGGCTTGGCCCATAAGCACTCAAAAGGTTATTGGAAGACACCTTTCCCACTGGAAGGCTCTGTTTTCTTCTTTCTCCATCCACTGTTGCATTGCTCTGGGTCATCTTCATGAGCACCCCATTGGCCAAACCACGTGGTCCTGTGTTTCGCCTCACCATGCCCTCCAATGTTGGTGTGCTGTGGTTCTTGGGGATTCCGTTGGCTACTCTGACAGCAGAAGGTAATGGCAGAGGACGAGGACTTTCTGTAGGACTAGGTTCTGCTGGTTTCTCCGACACATTTCCTTCTGCAATGGTGGGAAGGGCACCAACACCACCAGGAGTATCTGGAGCCTTTCCAAACTGGTCTAAGTTGAAAATGGAGTGTACCCCGGGTTCATTGTTGGCGCCAAATTTTGGTCGTCTTTCATATGTGCCATCAGGAAGTTGGACGACAAAGTAGGAACTTCCACAGATTGAACCTCTTTCCATCTGCAGTTTTTTCTCTTCAGCCATACGTAATAGAAGTGGCTTACTCAGATTGCACAGGTTTGGTGGCTCAAGAGGACGCATTAGCGCTCCGAGCACCTGTGTAAAGGTTCACTCTGTTTGACCATTGATCAATCATGTAATGGCGCCCAAAGACATAAGAGTTAATGTTTCTAGAATTTGTTAGGCCCACCTTACTCCTCAGTCCTCAGTATTCAGGACAATCGGCAAAAACTACAATTACTTCCTGTATTTTACCACAAACATCTTCCAAATTTAAATTCCCAATCCATAGTCGGAAACTCGGATACTTTGTCTTGCTGTGTATTATATGTCAGGGCAATTATAATTTCAAAATCCAGACTTATATTATGAAACTACATAGCATTTATAAAGAGCTACAGTAACCCCATAACTTCAACATGAAACTGATCATTAACAATTTGACACATTCATGTAGGACAGCTAGAAGATAAATCGTTCACTTACCATGCAGTTTAAGATGAAACCAGCCATTAAGACCATTGTTCCTTTCCATCCGTATTGATCGAGAAGTACCTGTGTGAGTGGTGCAAAGAGGAATGTTCCTACACCAGACCCACAAACGGCTATTCCAGTGGCCAGGGCCCTTTTCTTTTCGAAATAGTATCCCACACTGACAATAGCTGGCAGATATATCAACCCGAATCCAATGCCTAGCGATAAAAACGGACAATTATTCACAATGCTGTATATGGTTGAATAGGGAAAAATATTTTTTTAACGTTCTTGCCTCCCATAACACCAAATGTGAGCATCAACATGGTGATGTTTGGAGAATATTGGCTGACAAAGAAGGCTATGCAACCAACTAGACTGCCAGCAATGGTTACAGGACGACACCCGTATCTGTTTGTCAAGGCACTTACAATGGGTCCTAATAGAGAGAATAATTGAGGGATAATGTTGATCACGGTAAATGAAACGAAGTAAGCTTATGAGTGACTTACCCACGCACATGTAGCATCCTGTCAACAACGATCCAACCCAAGCAGTCTTAGATTTACTCTCTCCAAAGTAGCCAACCAAATCGGGGAATAGGACACCAAACGAGTAGGCGATCCCATCAACGACCATGTTGCACATAAAAGATGCGAAAACGATCACCCAACCATAGCCTTAATTTGGAAATGAAAAAAAAAGTATTTTCATAATCTAGAAATTGAAAACAAAAATGTTTTAACTTGTAAGATTTTATTTAAGCAGTGTATTGTTATTCGGGCATAATGATATTATTATAGCACAAACTCGTGTCATATTCTACTTTCATTTTTACACAATGGTGCTAACAGAAAATGAATATTCTGAAGTTCTTTTAATTTATTGTCATGTTACCTTTTACAAAAATAAACCTGGAAAGATTTCATAGCAACTGAGGTTAGCATTTTATGCGTTATTACCAGTAATAATGCAGTGATTTTAGCTATACCTTGACATAATTTTCATATAATCGTATTACACGAGATATTCGCACGTGTAATATATAGCAATATAGTGCAAAGAGAAGTTGCCTAGTTTCTCGTTCCACTGAATAATACATGTATTGAGAAATAATGGTTGCAGTTTCATTGCACTTACCACCATCGGGAGGTTTTGGGATGTAGAGTTCTGGGACATCATACTCCTCTTCATCTTGCTCAACTTCCTCTATGTTTTTAGGCTGAAAGGAATTCTTTCGATCTGGGCTGCCAATTTCTCCAACTCCATCCTTATTTGCCATTTTATCGGGAGGCAACTGTCAAAATGTCAAATAGTTCCAATAATTAAATACTCTCATACATATAGACCTTGATTGGCTGTAATATGTTGATATTCGCGAACGTGTTCAGCTTCGCGATTTAACGCGAAGTCGCAATTTATTGATCAGAAACGTGCCACATGATTGAGAAACCGTCAATTTCTTGCTACATGCGCAACTTATAACCTCACTCTATAATTTTATAGATGTGCTTATTAAACCAATTTAACTACTTCAAGTTTTTCTTTCGAGCTATATTTCCCATTTTGAAGTAGGTCTTATTAATCAAAATGAATTAAAGTCAATAAAGTGCATTTTTAATACATGGACCAACTTGTGGTTCTTATTATTTTATGATATTTTACTCGAATACATTGACTTAACATTTTTTGTCATATGTCCTAATTGAAGTTTTTGCTCCCAATTTCATTCTATTTTTATCAAAGTCGAAGTACCTATATGGAAATGCAGTTTTGGCTAATACAAATCATTACGGAAAAAAAAGGATGTTATTTTCGTTCTATAGAGCTACCTACGTAAAACTTTAGCAAAATTAAAATTGTAAAATTAGATTAGGCATTAATCTAAATTAATCTAAATTGATATATTTTAATTCGAAATGAACATTTGTGTACTTTATATATGACTTCATTAGATTTTATAGCAATTAACAAGTATTTTGCGACGAGATTATAATCGTTTATACTATACGTTTAGTTTTAATCCGAATGTCATTCACATGTTCAGAATTATCGTTTGAAATCATCAACCATATTTTGATCTCATCGTGAACTTTATTCTTCGAAGTGCTGTAAACATCTAATGACAATGAGTTGCACTGCTATTTTTTAACTCTGTTCATTGTACGACTAGCTATAGCTGTCGGTTTCTTAGTAGGTTTCTAAAATTAACTGTGGATTTTGTTACAGGCATTTCAAGGTATGGTTGCGAAGAAAACTCCCCAAAATAGATTTCAGAGAGATACAGACACTAATTGTGTGTATTTCGCACTTGATTGTTTTTTATTGTGCTTATAAAAGACTAACAATTTAGGCTATGCCTGCTTCTTGATGTTGATCATTGTGTTGATTAATATATCAGATCCGGGTTAGTAGGTTAAGCAGGGCTAGTTTAGTTTTCATCTTGTTTCCTGTGTTTAGGATATATAGTCATTTTGCCACTTCACTTTGGCCTTACTTCAAATCAAAATAAGTGTATATTTCGATTTATTATCTAACAGCTCTGTCAGTCGGTTAACTTGGCAACACGCAAGTTCAAATCTTTTCTTGATCTTAATCGGATTTAGGATTCTGTAGCCACGCCTATCGCAAAATAAAGACAGAAAATAGAAATGCCCAATTATAAACACAAGTTGCTGACCTCGTTTAGCAAAAACATTTGCTTGCTTTTTATGAACATAAACTTAACATTAGATTTTTACAGCTGTAGAACTTGTTTCATACAAATTGCTGTGTATATGTATATAATTTATGTAATTATGTTTTCTATTCGCTTCAAATTTCAAACACGCATATTACATATTACATGGAACTTATTACAAAATTGATAGAAAAACGGAGAATAATCTGCATAATTTTCTAAACTTAAGTGGGTACGCCAACAAAATTGTTGCAATTTAACGCTTATAGATTTACAACTAATGTACAAATATAAAAATGCATACTTTTATGAAATGGAACCATTTATAAAGCATAAAATTCCTTTTTTTTAAAGTAGTGTCGTGTTTATTAAACGAACAAATTAAACACATTGCAAACTTGCACAAAATTCTTAGCAGATTTCAAAATAGTTTTTTGCTCCTAGTTATTAGCGAAGTCTTTAAAGGAAGTGGTACATAGTGGTGCTAAAAAAAGTTGTCCATGAATCATGCCTATATTGCCATGATGCTCCTAATTAATCTAATTAAATTTCGGCTTTCATAGCGAAAATCTATCATATGTTATGTATATCCCTTATTTCAGAACAGTAAAGAATTTTTGCATTCACACGAGAAAAAACCATGTCTAATATAGGTAGTACTACTTCTTAATTCCGAAATTGATTTCATGCATGTAATCTTGCATAAATAGGTCCCATTATATTGCCACTAATTATTACACGAAACGTATTATTGTAGGCTAGGCAAAGCGGTGAACTTTACTGCAAAAATGAGCTACTTTTTGCATCCATCTCTAAACGTCATTGATTTCACGGAGCTCTGCTTCCAAATGTAGTATGATATGATAATAGGTTATTTACACAAACTGAGTTAATCTCATCTGAAATACTTCGGTGTTCTTGCTGGAAGCGTCAATCTACTGGGTATTATGTAACCAAGCTTTATTAGCCTATAGGTGCAGAATTACACACTGTAATTTACTCTTGTATGCCATTTATTGAACACCTATCTAACATTGAATTTATATTTAGTGAGAAGTAGTGTAGGCGCCACACATTTTCACGTGTGAAATTGAATTGATTTAATACTAGTTGTTACTTAGAAATAGAACTCAACCTTTACATGAAGCTAATTAAATGTGCATGGATGCAATGCAGGATTTTAATAGTGCTTGGGTTGAAAATAACAGTCAGTATTTCATTGAACCAGATATTGACATGTAAACTATACAGGAAGTACCTGTGAATGTAAAAAGGTTAACTAAGTAAACGTGATTGTTGTTAAGGATTTTAAAGTATCATTCGTCCATAATTTCGATTGTTTTGGCGAATATCAAAATATGTATATTTTTAAATGACAATTCATTACTCTTCCAAAATTGTCAACTTTGGCGTCACATTGGAACTTCATGTGAAAAAATCGGACACTCCTACCTAAACACGTACTATATGAAAGGAATATAAAATATGAATAGTGCCATAATTGGCTTTTTCGCAGAGATAAACAAGTGACTTAATGACCTGTTTGGAATAAGGTATTCAAATATTATGCATTCCATGGAAACTGACCTGCATAATACGTATACATCCGCACTTCTCGTTTATATTTGATCACGGAGCAAAATGAGGGCAGGCGTTTATGTAAATATTTATTGCAAGAGGAATCATATCGGCATGAATGACATGTTCAATAATATTTATGTTCCTAATTAAACTTGTGGTCATGATTTCCTATTCTTTTCAATATTAACTTTCCATTTTTAACACCATTTAAATGAACTTTTAGACTTTATGCCCTTTCGTGTTTCCCTGTATTTTCTAAACATCGCATTAAAATGTAATATTTACCTTAAATGTTGAAAATGACAAAAAAAAACGTTTTATTCATTCGAAGACTACATCATGAATTTTTTCTGGAAGTTATTTTGTTCAAAAAAATTAATCGATAGTTTCCCATTTGCCCCACTACTTGGCCAAACCCCTCCACTTTCCTTTTTTTTTCGGGAATTTTAATATGTACATAAATTTCCATATATGTTGGTGTCAACCGTGAGGTTCTATAAATAAAATAATGCGCATAAACAACATTTCATGCCGTGTTTTCCTTTCGTCTCACCCGGCATATAAGCATGTTGTTCTTCCACGTATTTCTATCTTAATCTGGCGAAAAATCAACTTTTCCAATGACAATTTGAACAGTGGGAGGAGCCGAGATAGAAAACGATGCGTTTCCATGGTAAC
Organism: Glomeris maerens; assembly: GCA_023279145.1. NCBI lineage: Eukaryota > Metazoa > Arthropoda > Diplopoda > Glomerida > Glomeridae > Glomeris > Glomeris maerens. The sequence goes on along the minus strand of WWPM01012300.1, from coordinate 2,388 downwards.
CGTATTAAATGGACCAGTGAACACGCGTGTGGCCAAAAGCTTTCAGTGACGTCACGCGCTCAAAATTGCCAAACGTCTTTGATTCGTTCCTTACATCCCTTTTCCTAAAATTGTCTACTCACCACGGAAACCGGTGCTGTTAAAGATCCCTTGCGAGGTTGTGGATCCATCTTCTTGTGAGGCCAAAATGAGAATGAGTGAGGCAATAATGTAGCAGGTGGGGCGTTGTGATAATCACTACAAACGGGGACACCCAATGGGAAAGCAAGATATTGCGTGACGTCACTTCCGCTTTGTGACACGACTTGTTCACGCCGTCTTGTCCTGTCTTTCTTGTATGCACAGATTGTGCATTGCTATACGTATCATGCTCAAGTGTGCAGCATTTCCTGTCTCGTTGGAATACCTAATATAATTTCGTAATTTCAATTGTGGGTTGATATGGACCCTACCGTTGTGCCCTAACCACCCACTCGTCTATTTCCCCTATTCCTAATTTTATAGTATGGACTTGCATTGCTTCCCTGAAATTGAATTACTCCCGAAGCTGTTTTTCTTGCATCCATTGTATTGGTTAACAATGCGCATATAAATCTGCATTTATACTTAGTTTACTGATAATTCTCAAAACAATCTTTTATATCACGGATACGCAAATCCATTCATTTCTAAGCTCAGCATTTTGATAGCCATAATCTCTGTAGCAAATTATTCTTTATTTCGTTTGGATATTCTTGAAAGCTTACTACGTACTAATATGTATTGGAATATCTCAAACACATTCCATGATTTCCCTTAAAAGCTGCCCAAAAACGTAATGGTCATCTACTTTGTTGCTGGTAACACCTTGACCTTAGCAACAGAGAATTTTCAGAGCAAGTAGGAGCACTAAACACTGTTTATTTCCCCTTTATCATGCTGGACAATTACGACGTCACGCGAGTTTTATTGCAACTAACAACAATGACTTTCTGTGTAATATTAAGTAATTTCAATGTCTTTTCCCTTATAGACAAACAATATGATTGCAATTTCCAATTTGTGCACTAATGACAGAAACCTTATATTGAGCGACTTCAAAAACTGTTATTAAAAAATTGAGTTTATTGAGCTACTTATTAATTAATTAAAAATTCCACAGTATGTACTTACAATTCTGTATGAGATTTTTTTATAAAAAAAATGCAGAATGTTTTGTACATAAATGAGAATTGTGCACGCACTTAAGTAAACGAGGCGATCAGATGAAATGTTGCTCAATAAATTATTATCTGGGCACAACCGGTTTGCTGATGTTATTTTATCGATGATAACTCGGGTACATAGGCCGGTTTATACACGGTAGTACATGAGAAATGTGTGTAAAATATAGGTTGGTATTAGTTGTTGCGTCATGGCGTTTCTCTGCAGTGCAGCGTGACGTCATCGCCATCTGAAGGGCGCTTTTTATTGTGGAAGGGTGAAGCCCACTTTTATTCTTCAAGGGGGAGCTTTTGGGCCGGCGTTGTCCAATCAGCGGCCTGCTCGCATAACTGGTTCAAACCGGTTGCTGCCTTTTGTGTGTAGGCCACGCCCACTTCCGTATGTTGTCAAACAGCTGACTGAGCGCAAGTATGCGCATAGCTAATGCGCAGCTGTTGTTCGAGTTTTTTTTGTGTCATTGCTGCATGTTTCCATGCAGAGGACGTTTTACGATTTTTTCCAGGAAACGTTTCAATTCCGATTTTTTTTTTCTGTTTGCGTGTGGGACCCAATCGGTTCCAATATATCGACGTGTTATTCACAGGAAATTGTCTATTCTGTTTTCAATCATGGGGACAATCTTTTCATAAATTCCGTAGGAAATTGAAATAATACATAAGATCAGAATTTTGTCAATCAGCCATATCACATGGTTCTATGCATATTTGGAAAAATAAGAAATAAAATGTAAAATATCTCACCACCTCAGCTAATGAAGGAAGAACTATAATGTATATAAATTGCAGTAAAAAACGGCTTTATTAATACTTTCTTGTCAGCATACCGTTTTTGTGGTTATTTTCTCTTAATCCTTTGATTAATTGGTTTTTAATTCTCATAGCTTCCTTTGATAATGATAATATCTTTGATAACTTCATATAATGTGGTTGTGGAATTTCACATTACAAACACTACCGTATGTATTTATAGAAATACAAACATTCCAACATCGATATCAAAATACGGTATATAATATATTGATGGCTTTGGCAATTGCTCAAAGTCTGTGATAAGAGCTACAAATTGTTGAAAGAAATCGTTGCAAGCAGTACAATGATACAATTGAATTTTGTAATCAATCTTATAACCGAGATATAACTGCTGCCATAACATTGAGAAAGGGTAAACAGCAAAATAATTTCCTAG
>WWPM01012297.1:0-16111 GCA_023279145.1 Glomeris maerens | reverse complement strand
TATGCACATTTTGCCACGCCCTTCGTTGAAAAAAAACCGTCGCTGCGTATTTTTACACTAATTTTCTGAAGTTGCACAATAAAGCTAGCTGTTGCAGGAATTGTATGTTTTGCGAACAGTTGCATAAAATTAAAATATACAATGTTGGAAATGATAGCTGAATGATGGGAAACCTTCCCAACATTTTCCTTATATTTTTTGAAAATTTGCACCTGTAACCCCCGTTCTAGAATTGTTAACGTAGCATGTTGTATTCTTTTTGCGGGAAACTAGGCCAGTGAAGAAATGCCATTAATGATGGTGAACAGTGATATGAAAAGACGCATAAAAGCTTTGACAGATCAAAAAGCAGAACGGCTTCAAGAGCTGCATGCCCTTCTGGAAAATGACCAAAAAATCAGTCAGGAGTTGGGCACAGCACCGTATTACTTCGATGCAAAAAAGTTGCCTACTGAAAGCCAACTCAAAGAGATCCGCACTCACATCGAAGACCTTGGTGCCGAAAAGGTAACCAGGAAAATAAATTGCAAATTAATATTGCATACTTACTGATAGGTGCGCGTCTTTGTAGTCCATCCGAAAGAAGAAGCTGCAAGATGGTTGCGCGACCATATCCCAGCTCATGCGGGAGTTGGAATGCGTTCCAAAGACCGCGTTCGAGAAGGATGTTGTCACCGGAAAGGGCACGGGCATTCCCCTTTACTCCGATAATATGCACCGATTGCGGCAGCTCCAAGAGAAGGTAACATCCTGTAAACAAAACGCTTTGTTCAAGCAAACCACATTGCAAATTTTAAAACTACTTGCAGTTAGAAGCGAAGGTTAAAGAGAACGAATGTGTTGGCCGAGAACTCCGCAAAAGGTTGTATCATCTTTGGGAACGTCTTAGCGTGGAACAGCCTTTCCAAGACGACTTCATGGATGGCAACCCAGGATCACAACCAAGCACGCTAAAAACTGTACGATTCGAAATTAAAATTGCTCATATTTAAATACATGGAGTTGAACTTGAATTTCCTACAAATTTTTCTTAAAGCTGAAATGTGAAGTTGCTCGCTGCGAGGAACTCAAAATGCAGAACATAAAGAAATTTGTGGAACAAGCAAGAATGGATCTGGCTAATCTTTGGGACCGTTGCTTCTATAACCACGAACAACGTGTTCTCTTCCGGCCGTTTGAAGATGATCATTTTACGGAAGAGTTGCTGGACGCCCATGAACGCGAAGTAAACCGGCTGCGAGAGTTTGCAACAAGTGCCGAGAATATCCTCACCAAGATAGCGCTGTGGGACGAGCTATTTCAGAAAATGCTTGAGTTCGAGGTAAACTATTGCCATTTTCCCCCCTTGTGTAACAGTTGCTTGGCCTTTTTAAGACACAATTACTGGGTCAGTTTGAAATATTGTTTTGTTTATACAGAGGAAAGGTTATGACACGAACAGGTTAGCAAACCGAGGAGGTCAGCTGTTGCAAGAAGAAAAAGAAAGAAAAACTATCATGATACGTCTTCCAAAGGTGAATTCAGTTTGCTGCTTTGAAGTAATTAAAATGTTAAATGAAAAACAATTAAATTTGTCATCGATGTTTAGTTGGAGAAGGACCTGCATAAAATAACTGCTGAATGGGAGCAAGAAAACCAGAGACCAATCATCGTGTATGGGAAACGCATTGTGGATTACATAGGTGATCAGTGGGCGCAGTTTAACACCGACAAAGAAAACGAAAAACAGTTGCGACAACAGGCAAAGGCCCAGCAACTCCAACAAGATATGCTTGGATTTAGCAAGATCACTACCCCTGCCAAGAAAAGACCTTTGGGAACACCTGGACGCTCAAACAATGTCAACAAAAGGTCTAGGGTAAGTTGTCAAGTTTTACGTATGTATTTATTAATTCCCAAATTAATTTGCAATACGTACTTGGTTGCAGTTAGGCGATCCAGGGTGTTCAGCCCTAATGAGCCCTGCGGTACATGGAAATTCATTCGCGCGCAGACCACCACTGCCTAGGGTACGAGCAAAATTATTTCCTCACTTAGTTTGAATGTGAAATGACAAAGATTCATTTAAGATTGCCAGCGTCTGTAAAAATGAAAGATTACTCGCAGAATTCATCCATTTTAATCATGATAACATTTTGATAACCTATTGGCTATCATAAGACCATTATGTTTGGAACCAATGCAAAATGTTTTCCTATAGAATCTTGCGGGTAGGAGACCAATTACTAGACACCAGACCAAGAAAGTTGTTTTGCGCGAGCGACCAGTTGTCAACAACCAGCCAAATTCTTCCGTAGCCAATTCAACGATGTCGGTGGCCGAATCGGAATTTGTGGTGAGGAAAGATCTGTGGGCTACAGCCTTCTTAAATTAACTTTTAATTCGGGACTTCCCCATCAATTTGTCAACTATGACCCAACCTGCCCCATTCCTGTCTTTAGTTTTAAAGCATGTTGCTATTTTTTTTTTGAAAATAAATTTTAGTGAAGGTAAAAGTTCGAGCAATTATCGATGCTGCAATGAAAAGTGTTTTATTTGGTGATGTTAGTCTTATTGCACATGTATACCAATTGTGATATTAAACGTATGCATTTTTCCGTGAAATTTGCTGCTTGGCATCCCTCGAATTGTCGAGCGAAATTGCATTTGACGCCGACTACAAAAGATAATCAGTAATAAAGCAGGTATTAGGCCAAACTAATTGTGGTTCCAGTTATCTCGCAGCTTGTACAAAAACCCATTTTTAAGTAAGCATGTGGATGTTGTGCAGCCAAGTGGAAATTTAGAACTTGTCTAGGGAATTCTGGTCTCAGTAAAAAATTGAAATGATTTTATGAAACATTTTTGAACATCAAAAAAGGAGGGGGGGGGGGCTACCAAGGAAAGAAGATTCTTAATTAAAATGTATGGCATCCACAAGTAAAGCTTTAATTTCATTTAAAGTTCCAGAATGCACTGACTGAGCAACGCAAAGTAGGCCCCTTGAATAGCACTGCAGTCGATTCGGTTCTGCAATTGGGAACTACTGGAGACAGGGCTGGTGTTGGTGACTTCTATTTCCCCATCTTCAATGCACACCTTCTAGTATCTATCACAAATTGATGATGTGAATTTTCCAGAAACGGTTGGCGATAAAGACTTCAAAGGACCAGTTCTGTACTAGTTCCGTTATCACGCCGGCCAAGACACCTGGACGGACGGTGACCCGTGGCCTCCGGAGCCGGCTCGGCCTCCCGCTTCTCCTCTGAGAAGATCGTCCATCCCTCCCAAACGGCACGCATTCTTATAGTTCATAGTGTACATTCGTTATTATTCCTTAAGATTTACAATTTGTATCAAGAATGGATCCGCATCTTATTCTTTTTTGTGCTTTGGCGAAGCATTGTATCATTCACGCATTGCATAATAGAGTTTTGGGATTTTATTATAGTTTTGTATTGAGAATAAAACTCACTGCTTGATGACTTGTTCAGTTGCTCAAAATGGCAATGCGGCCATCACCTTTTCGATGTTGTCGTCATCTGTGGAGGACGTCAACTGATGAGGGTCCCCAAGATTGCTACGGATGTACTTTTCCAAATGTTGGTAAAGTAGGGTTTGGCGGCTCGAAGGTTTGCAGATGTAGAGATGGTTAACGGGAACTACGTGGAATTCTCCAAATCCTGGATCTGCCGTGACAAAATTAACAATTAATGCTGGCATGTAGAACTTTCAAAATAACATTTATCAATATTCAGGGTTTGTACAGGTTTTTATTTCAGGTGTACAATTGTTTGCAGTTGCATTTAATCAATATACACGCAAAGACCTGTGCGAACTTTGAATATTAAGTGATATATTACCGGCAACAGCTGGAGGAACCAACACAGTTTTCACTCTTCTCCCTAATATATTAACACTACGTGCCTCGCCAAAACTGAGACACGAAAGACCACGTTCTTCTACTAGGCTTTTGAAGTCATCATGCAATTGCAACAGCTTCTTTGACCCTATTAAACGAAACACCATTATAGCCAGCGAGTGCATTATATGCTGTATCAACCATAATAATTAACTTGCAAGTGCAATATCACATTATTTATTGTACCAACAGCTATCATATAAATAATGGTCAAACCTGGTTTTAACTCCTTAACTTCAGTAGATGGCAGTAATAAATAATCGTATTCTTTCCAAAGATATGGTAAAGTGGCTCCTTTATGGGGAACACTAAAGAAAACCACTCCTTTGGATTTGCTACACACATCTTGAAGTTCTAGCTCATTGCTATTGCAGGAAGACAAAAGCAGCTGCTTGACCAACAGACCTGAGCTTTTTGAACCAAAATGTTAGTGAATTTGCGGCCAAAGTCTATTTAAACATGTTATAAATTGCAACATACCCCCCATACTATGGGTTACCCAGATTGCATTTTGATCTCCTACTCCTGCTTGCCTTAACTTGTTGAGCATTTCAAAACTCCTCAGGTCCAAAGATCGCCTGCAATGAATTCATTCAGCCAATAGGAACTAAGATTGACAAATATATATTTTTTGTTTATATTCAATTACCTCTCAGTTTCCAGGGGGCATCTTTCTGTCCATCTACTCAAGTGTGTTTCATAATCAACAAGCAAAATTCGCACATTTGGCATGTCTTTTGCAAGCCAATCCTGTAATAAATAAATGCCAGTTTATTAGTATAAACACTAAGCATAAAAATTTTAAAATCTTATCAAGTGCATATTTGTTTCATTAATTAATTATATATTAAAATGTGATTATTGTATCCTATAATTCTGCCGATTTCATTGCCACATTCCCCGGTTATCATTGTCACAGTTTTGAGTCAACATTTAAGAACAATAAAATAAATATACAATAAATTAAACGATTGTATTTAACTCACTTTAGGCCAGCAACGAGTGTAACAAGAAATTGTAGCTTCCTCAGGCATTACGGGTTCATCCTTTTCTAAAAGTTTAAATATATTTATAAAAACTAATTGTGCTCTATAGAGGAATCTATATACCTTTCTGAATTTCAGGGGATGTTTCAGGAGGATCTTTTCCAGGATCCATCTGCCGCCAAGTCCTGAATGCGCCACCGAGTAACCCATGAACGAAAATTGCATCGCCTGTTACCCCATCTTCGCTGAAGATGAAAGCAGAGAATTTGCACATCAAGATTTTGGAAGCACATTTTCAAAATATATGTATACATAGTTCCTACCCATCTCTTGTCATTGGATGTGCAACATAAATCCCAGGTTCCAATCGAATCTTGCTGTAAACACCATCGGTATCCAAATTTAATAAGGCTCGTGCTGCTGGTAGAGAAATTTCCAAATGGTTTGACCGAAGCCATTCGCCCAAAACTCTTATCCAACCTATAACAATGACAAAGTTGTTCCATCAGCTGAATACATTCGCATGCTAATTATAATCACATATGTAGGCCACTTGCCCGATTGAAAAAGTTGTTTGTGGCTATTAGTTTCTAAAGCTAAACTGCCAATAATTTGACCAATCATGCTGCAGATTGTCACACTTGTTGGCCACAAGTTCTTGATCTCGCTTAACAAACGAACACCATTTAATCTTAAAATCTCCTGTCGATGTGATGCAACTAGTAATGCACAAGTGCATTAATTATTGTGCACAATTAATTACCTAATATCGGACAATTAATATATAGAAAACTTTCTACTTGTTGAGTGTATAAGTAGAGCCTGCAGGCACAATTCTACTACATCCTTCAAAGGTACAGATCTCAGATGACCAGCAGTTATTTCCCCATAATACGCTTCAGAATTTAAGTTCTGCATTTTGACAAAAAGTTGTAGCAATAGCTTACAGGGTAATTTGTTTTTATTTCAAAACGCAATATGTTTACTTCAACATTTCGGAATGTTTCCTTCAGGGTTGACACCGTGATGTGGTGCACGCATTTATCAATGGACCCAGTTGGCAGTTTTGTTAGCAAGTCATAAAGTGACGTTCTCAAGTCAAACTAAAAAGATGATTGCAAAAATAACTCCTTCATAAGTTACAATTGCATACAAATGTTACCAGAGGGAACCTATACCTTTTCATTGTTTCTTGGGGGCAAGAGTAACATTCGTAAATCCGAACCCACTGTACGTGCTAGACCGACGGAAGACCTCATATCCAAACACTGAGCAATCTGCTGACAACAGGAAACTGCAAATACATTTGTATCGCTTAGTATTCTAATCAATCCAACAATCATAATTAATTAACCATGAAATATCCAACGCACACAAGAATTATTACATGCAAATATAAGAACCAACATCGTTTTGTAACCCTAATACCCCTTCTTTGGAATTACACTTTATTGTGACAATAAAATAAACACAGTCTTTACAAAATTGAAATCCATAATGAATGAACAGATATCCCAATTTAAAGTTGTATTTTTTTACTCAATATAATTCCAATATCTTATGTCCATAAATTGCGATTGATGACACATTGATGTAAATAAAAAACCAATAATTCAGAATTGTTTTTATATGCATGCACTAAGACCAATATAATTGTTGTCATTATATTAGCTAATTTTTGCAGTAATATATGACAATTGATAATACCACATGCCATGTAAATCTTGAAGCTTTGCCAGTGTATAAATTCCCTTATTTCGCTTTTCGATATCATTGGAACGAGCGAGAGTCACCAATTCCCAAGGTGTCCTAATACTTTCTAAATGACGTTCATAAATATCTTCCCCGGAAAATTCTGCAAAAGGAATCAATTAAATCATTGCATGCATGGATGCTCCAGCAATATTTACCCTATGTTTCGACTACCATACACCAGTATTAGCATACCTGATTCTATTCTTGGAACCTCGATATACCTGGTGTCATGCGAAATATATTCAAAATTTGCCGCCCTTCCTATTGAATCTTGGGTTGAATGAGGCCTAATGACTCGTGCAAGTGCAATTCCTCCCACACTGAAGTTTTACATTACGTTAAGGAAACCATTCAAGTAATGTCTTTATTGATAAGATTTACCTTACAGCCAGAGTACCCAATCCAAAAATCGACAATCCTGAAATTAAAACGATTATAAGGTTTCAATTTGACAGTACCAAAATAGGCCTAAAGTGATTTGCTTCTCGTCGCACTTTTTACGTTCCATTTCCTGAATGGATAATGTGCACTTTGTTTATTAGCAAACCTGCTGAAATCATGTCGCCGTAATTTCGAGTTGAGCCCACGTTTCAACAGAAAATCAATTGCGCCAAAATATACTAGAGAATTACGACGCATTTGCCGCATTTCTAAATTAGATGGACGCGACAAAAGCCCACTGGACGATTGTACGCCTATGCAAAATCACGGGCAAAATAAAGTCAAATTTCCAAAACCAAAATTCAACTCTGAAACAATAAAAAAAACGTTGACCAGCACGCATACAATATTTCTTCAGAAAATATTAGATATGAACGAGCTCTTTCACATAGATATATATACCTACTAATTGAAAATAACTACTTTATAATTAAATCCTATTTCTGCATGACCAACATATTTTATTGTCAAAATCTAAAAGCAATAAAACGCAACTGAATTGTTTTAATTGCAAAGAAAACATGGCAATACTGTGTTGAAATTTGTAAATCCTATCGGATCTGTACAATGAGAAAAATTGAGAACAAAGGACAAGCTCTGTAATAAAAATCAAATAGCTTTACTATATTCCATATGTACAGCTAGGAATGAAGAAAAAGCTGTTCATTGTATGTACTACACTACTATATAAAATATTAATAAATTACTTGTACTACAACTTTGTAATATTTTAAACCCACACCAAACCACAATGATTTAACATAACTGCATGACTAATGGTATTACACATTTGTATAAGGTGTATACATAAATAAGAAAAAGTGCAATCGTGAAAACCAATACCACCACAAATTAAACTTGCAACCTTAGCGAAAGGCCTATATTTAAAGACAATTTTGAGCAGCCAGTTCAATAAAACAATAAATATTGTGGAAAACATACACTCTCAAGACTTAATTATTACTGAAAATAATTTTTCAAAAAATCCCAGCACAGTATTAAATGAATTCAATTCTCCACATTAAGTCAATCAAAATTGTACACTAAGTGTGGAAAACAGATTGAAGTGGATTTTATCATTTAGCTGCATGTCATTGACAACTTTGACAACTGTCGCTGCCAATATCAAATATATAGTAGGACGTGCACACACTTCAGGGGTTTGTTAATTCTTGTTACTTAAATATACGAACACATTAACTCGTAGAGTCAATCATCAAACTTGGAATACTTGATTTCATACAAGAGGTTTGTGATCTTAAGTGTCGCTAGGTCCCGCTTCTCGGGTGTTAACGCCCGCAATTCGTTGCAAACTTGCAAGCCAAAAAGGAATGCCGAGTCGTATTTGGCACCAAATGCCTCATGTTCATTCTCCAACATATTCAAGCCACTTGCAGCATTGGTTGACAATATTAAGGCCGTATGGTTGTGATCTACCATATTGTAAAGTGGTGTGCCACCATTGGCCATTGCATCCTGTACTAGAACCGAACCGCAAACAGTTGTGTGATTATTTCTCGCACTATATGTACCACTATCAGATGTCGATGGACTTCTTGATGACCTAAGCAATGCACCAACATTACATTTTTCCCTTTCCGCATCGGAATCATCAGATTTGTCACCGACAGACTCGTCTGTTATCGTTATCTCATCCGCAAAGATGTCTTCGTTATTACCACTGTCGTTCTTGAAGTCATCCACCAGAAACTGGAGGACATCCCAAAACTTCCACCTTTTGATGTCGTCAAGGTCACGTTGGTCCATACCTTTACTCTTGCCAGCTTTGTACTTTTGCCATTTCTCTCGGAAATAACCGCGTTGGGAATTCCACATTGATTGAATACTGGCAACTGAGAGTGTGAATGCAAGTTATTTCAATCGTCTTGGATAGGTTTTTTAGACAAAAAATTATTACCAGAACAGCCTATTTTATTTGCTATAGCGCTCTGCATGATGCTCCTCCTGTGGTGGTTCCTGTATTCAGGGTGCTTCTGGTCCCACAAACTAGGGTTATCTCGGTAAAATTGAAAAAGGGCTAACTTATCGTCATCGCTAAACTTGAATCCTATTATCTTTTTGGACGCTTTCTTTGTAGAGATCTCGAAATCGCGGCCGAAGCCGCAACCACTTGCGAATTCTCCAGGCTCCGACATTGAAAAGGAACCTCACTAAATCTGCTATCAACCGTCACTTTTCATCTCGACCTCCGCACTTCGCCCACAAGAGGAACCACTAGGTGTGACGTCACAGGACGCAACGACCCAATCAGGATTTTCGGCTATGCTTTCTGCTCCTTGGACGCTCCAATGTGACGTCGCTAAAACTAAAAAGAGTGAATGGCATCGTTCGGTCTGAAAAAAGCAAGCAATTCAATCCAAGTTAAACTGCTATAAATAGAGGGCGGCAATAAATGAAATTCTGTTACGTTTCATACGTTATAAATGGTAACGGACCAATCAAGCAAAATATTGGTTGTCTAATGATAAAACCACAGCCTAATTTCCAGCCAGTACTATAATCAAGTCCAAACAAAGTAGATAAAGTTGTGAAAACATGAAAACTTACTAAATCTATTATGTGCTAAACTGTGGCGTCTCAATTTCTTTTGCACCTGGCCTAAAATTTATTCATTTCAATTATGGATCTTACACTTATGATAACCATTATTAAGTTAATACATTATGTTCTATTATTCATATAGGCCTAGTACATTCCTTATAAAAGGTATTGTATTTTACACCATGTAATGGTAATGTTCATATAAAATAAATGTACTGTGGCATCTCAAAAAAATGATTACGAAGTTTTTTTTTGCACTTGAAGTTTGCTTGTATTCTGGCCTGTGGAGAGAGGCTATAGGGCCTTGTAGATGGAAAGTTTGTTGCACCAATTGTCTGTCAGTTCACCTTTAAAATATTATTGTATTACCAGGATTTTTAACACATTCAACATCCACTTTCCATAGGCTACATTGTGCAATCCTTATTCTTACCCACCCATTTTTTCAATTGGAATATCAACAGTTGCACACATTTTATTCACCAAAATTCATACAAGATCCTACCCAATAGCAAAATGTAATGAACTGAAAAAATATTGCCATAAGTTGCTATAACAGCATTTAATCAACGTTTTACTTTAGTCCAACCGTCCGAATCAGGTTCTTCTCGCTTCTTGGCAATCTTCTCGCGGTCAATATCGGTCTCCTTTTCACGTCCGCGGTCTCTATCCTTATCTGCCGGACGAGGACCAGCAGCAGATGCTCGTACATTGCCACCACTTCCTCCAACTCCTAAAGATTTAAATCAATTTTCCCTGTTAGGCGGTGTAACTTATCACCAGAAAACCAAATGAAACAAATAACAAATGTAATTTCTACCTCGCCTGTCATCTCTATTATCAGCAAAGCGTCCCTCATCACGACCTGCGTGTTGTGCGAATTAACAATTAATCATATTCGAAACATAAAACGGTTTTACATAAACACATGACAAGAACACGCATCACACCCAAATAATACAGAAACATGAACTAAGGCTACCAGGATACTAACCTTTTCGGGGTCCATTGTCACTTCTCTCAAATTCACCATCATCGCGGTCCATACGTCTCCATGATCCACTTCCTCCTCCTCCTCCTCCTCCAATACCACCAACTCTTGGGCGATCCCTATCTGAATCCCTGGCAGGTCTTTCTCTGTCAGAATCCCTTGCAGGGCGCTCAAAGTCCCTGGGGGGTTGGCGATCACGTTCATAATCCCTTGGACGATCATAGGCACCTACAATGGCAAATTTTGGCATTATGTAACATATCGGTTTGTAAACTTGTATATAACAGTAAAACACAATAATACCATCGCGTTGCATATCACGGTCACGGTCTCTGTCATCCCATCGAGATCTGGACGGCGGGGCACGATCACGATCACGATCTCTGTCTCCACGAGACCTCCAATCATCGACAGACGGTCTGTCATCACGGTCACCTCTGGTCCCGTCCCTGTCATCCATACGCCGTCTTATAGGACCGCGGTCATCATCGGCAGGTGGACCAGAGCGTCTCCATGGGCCAACATCGTCCCTTGGAGCACGATCAACTTCACGATCACGGTTCCTGTTGTCATCTCTTCGCCACCCACCCTAATCAAATAACAAAAAATACATAGCATCATATCAATGGTCGTTTTAACCCAAACCGGTATATAATGGAGTAGTTACGTCATCTCTTGCTGGAGGCCGCCTGTCATCTCGACGCCATTCACCACGGTCTCTGTCTCGATCTCTGTCCCGGTCCGTGTCCCTGCCAAAATCGCGTCTTGCTGGAGGACCTCGGTCATCATCGCGAGGGAACCTATGGCAATGAAATCAATTAATGGACAAGACAAATAACCTCCACAGAAATATTAAAATCAGGGTTCGTACAGGTTTTGCACTGTAAAAAGTAATGACTGATGACTAAATACAATGGTAACTATGGTTTCGAATTTTGGATTCCCAAACAAATTCTGTGCAATCTGCTTCAATTTCAGTTCAAAGATTCAAAGATTATCTTATCTGAGGGTGCCGTGGCATAGTGTACTAACTGATTAACAAATCCAATAGGAGTAAGCACACTATTCCACGGCACCCTCGTTATGTGCATTATTAACTGATGTACACTGCATCATCAGTTGTTTTACGCTCGAATTTAATCATATTTTACTATTTCGGAAAAGCGTGCTTTGAAAAGTAAATAGCAATATAAACCTTCGCCCATCATCGAAAGGTCTTCGGACTTCGTCTCTGCGACCATCCTCATCCTCGAAGCGTTTGACAGGCGGTGGTGCCCTATCCGATTCAGGCTCGTCCCTTCTGCTACTTGCTCTCCACGGTCCCACACTTTTACTACCGACAGCGGGAGTTGGAGCGCCAGCAGGCTCGCGCGCGGGCGCCCTCCACGGACCAGTCTTCTCATCTTTATCTCTTTCTTCCTTAGCGGCAACAGGTTCTTCTCTACGTCTCCACGTTGCCGGCGTTTCCTTGCGTTCCAATTCTGTCTTTCGATCGCCATCTTCCTGCAGTCGTTTATGCTCATGGTCTTTCTCCGGTTTCATCTCCAATTCCTGTTCCTTGGCTCTCTTCTTTGCCGTAGTGCGTTCCAGCATCTCAACATGCTGCTTGTAATGCGCGGCATCCGCAGCTTTCTTCAGCGCAGCCTCTGCCTCTTCCGCCTCCTTCTGTTTGCGAAGCTCTTCAGCCCGTTTCCTTTCGGCTTCCTCCTCACGTTCGCGTAGCCACATTTCACGAAGTTCCTCCTTGCGTCGTTTCTTACGCTCCAACAGCTTCTTACGCCGCTCTTCATGGAAGTTGGCCTCGAAGGCGGCCAATTTTTCTTTGAACAAACTACCTCTGGCAGCCTTCAATCTCTCCAAGAAGGCATCCTTTTCGGGAGCAATACGAGCCAGCCGGTCCCTGTGTTGTAGGGCTTGGTTGCGTTCCTCGACCATGAGCGAGATGCGCTCAGCCTCTTCCCGTTCCCAATATTCCCGGTCTCGAGCCTTCTTCTCGTCAAAGAACTTCTTGAGATGTGGGATTTCCTCCAACCGTTTTGCACGTTCGATATGGTCCACTTTGCGGTCTTGTTCTTTGAGCTTGGCCGTATGTTCTTTACGTTCCTTATCCATCTGCTCAATCTGCTTAGCAACGATCTCATCTGCATCAAGTTTCTCCAATTCCTGTGCACACAAAAATTGCCAAACGGTTATACAAATTATCCAGTTACATACATGACCAAATTAAAACTGAACATGCTTTAATTTAAATTGTATTGGAAATAATCACCTCATCGTCGATGTCATTGAAAAGTTTGTTGCCTGTTTTGCGCAACTGCTCGATTTTATCCTTTGCCTGCTTTTTCTGGATATTCTGGTGCTCTTGAATGATACGCAACTTTTCTCTTTCCTTCGCTTCACGCTGCAGTCTCTCCTCTTCCAGTTTGGCCTGTTTCCGCTTTTGTTCCTCAACAAGTCGTTTCTCTTCTTCTTCCTACATGTTCAATCACATACACAGTACCATTAACTTTATACCTATTCATTTTACATAATTCCAAGTTCTTTTTCCTCTAATATACACTATACTGAATGCACTAAATCTATTTATTACCCCAAGGAAAAAATAACACACAAATCTAACAGAAAATATGTGAATAGCACAACTTATTATAATAGTGCCAACATGTTTTGCCCATTGATTGTTCCGTACCAATTTGTTACATATGTTGAATCGCACAGTAAACTAAAATGGCTTTATTAATTTGTAGGTGCTGAAAGCACGGATTGCGCAATAACAACTAAAAAACCCCAACTAGTTTCAAAGTTTTCTGTCTTCGGTTTCTTCGTCTTCTCCTCCTTCCCTTTCTTTTTGTTATTTTTCTGGCTGGCATCATGCTTTACATTAATGTAACTGACCCTCTGGATGCTGATGTTTTCCAAAAGCTCCTTGCGATCTTCTATAATCTGGCGACGCTGAAGTATTTTCATGTGATCCTCTTTGGCAGTTGCAAAGTATGACTTCACGATTCCTTTCAACAGTTCGTCACGACTTGCCTAAAAGCATGTTCAAAAAGTACAAATATCAGCACTAACAAAAAAACAAACAATAAAAGCTATATTTGAATCTTAGTTTTCACTTTTATCTTCTTCGGTTTTATCAGCAGAATAGCCTTGTTGAGAACGCTGGCAACCGAGATTAACTGATGCCGTATTTGCTCACTGGGCATGCTTTGCAATTTTGGCCCTTCAGCAGACGTCTCTCGCTGTGACATGCACAACGATGTACCAAACTGTAAAGTTTTTGACCGGTGATCCACCCGAACCTAAAAAGCCAGCCCACAATGTATTAGAAACTTCAAACATCGTATTAATTTGCTGCATCCGACAGAATCAACGTTCACCTGCAGGTCATAATATCTGGCTGCATCCACCACAATTTTCTCAACGTGAAAGGGAGCCGCAAATGGGATCAACTCCATCAAACGTGCAAACTCAATGGTTTGGTACACTTGAGAAACCTGACATTGGCATAAAAGTTACACAGAGTTAGTACATTACACTGTAATCAATAAAGTTCCGCAAGCACCTGTTTCAAAAGACGACGCAAACTGTTGTCTTGGAGCGTTGGCACGTATTGGTGGAGATCGGAAAGTTCTTGAGAATTCAGTATATAATCGAACGAGCTCTGAAGTCGGAAGCATAATTTGAGGGGATGGAACTCGACCTCCATCCAGTTGTAAAGATCTAGCAGTTCACGCATGGCATAAGGCAGTACATTGCATCTGACCTTAAAATAAACCAGCATTTTACGCAGTCTAATATTAATATATGACCAATGACAGCGATCGACGCTTACGAGGTCTTTGATGAGCGTCTGCCGAGACGGTGGATTTGGAAGGCCGAGAAGAGTGGCAAGGCGTCTTTGTTTCTCGATTGTGGCATCGTCCGACTCCAGAAAACGATCGATGTCATTTCTTGGCGGATGTATCGGGATGGACAGAGTAGCGAGAAGCACTTTTGAAGCCATCCTATAGTAAAAACCACGTAAACCATATTGGAAAAGTGATCTCGGTGTGTCAAAAACTGTACTTTTGAACTTCATCGTGAGTCAGAGTCTTCTTCTGTTCTCGGCACAATGTGAAAAGTCGAAAGAGGGCAGAAGCGTGAAACAGATGATTGCCTGCTTTCCAGAAAACAAGAGACAATTTCTGGTAGTAATTGGCCAACAACTGCGGCTTGGGTGACTTTTTGGGCAAGGTCATCAATCCATGAATGTCTTCGATTGCCTTGTACGCTTCCTGTGAAAGCAAACACCTTGTCGACCTCTTCCAACGTAACACAATCAAGAATATAACCATATACCTGCCAAAGCTCCATTTGAATCGCACTGTCAAGTTGGCATAGTCTAGTTTCCAAGTGCATTGCTTGACTTTCAGGATTATTCAAGTTGACAGCAGTCTGTTGGTTTTGATGCTTGTGGATGTGTCCCAAATGAGTTCTTAGCTGCAAAACAGTTAATGTATAGGACATATAACAAAATGTCCATTTACAGTAAAAACTGTACTTGAACTCCAATTCAATTTTAACATTTAGAACTTGTGCATGTAACATTACAAATGGATCACGTGAAACAAGAAATTTGGATGCAAGTTTCCTGAAACTTGAGAATAAAACACAAATACTGGCTATTAAAGTGAACATGTGAACCCTTTTTTGAAACTTTGCAACCACAGTTTGAATGGCCTAAGCATAAACCTACGTGATCGCATAATTTGCGGAACTCGGTTTTCCGGTTGTATTTCAGGCAGAACTTGAAAGCCTGTTGGGCGATATCATGGTACAGTCTCTCGACACGGGAATTGTTCCTCAGCAGTTCCAAACATTGCCGGTAAGATTCCCACAGAAACTTGACCCATGGCGTCAAGACCACACGATCGGTTCGATCCTGCGCATCCTCCCCACTCACAGCACTCAGCAGCAAGCTAGAAAAAAACAAAACAAGCAATTATTCAAGATATTAAACAGGTTTGCATTAAGATACAGGTTTGAAGTAGACACCTCTCAGGAGTTTGCAAGTAGTCCAGGTCATCAATGTCGACAACGGCCTGTTGCGACTCCTCGCGAGCGGCTTCGGTTTTCTCCTCGGCAAGCTGCAGGTAGTGGCGTACTACATCTTCCAGTGACTTGATGTTCACCTGCTGGCAGATGTTTCGGTACTGGAATAGACCTTCTTTCGCGATGTGGCTCTTCTTCAGCTCCACGCACAGTTCCAAGTACTTCTGCATAATGGGTTCGTGGATCTTCTGCCATGTTCGGTGTCGTTTGCTTTTGATCACGTCATAAAGTGCATCCAAGGCTCGCTGCTTCTTCCCAACATCAATAAATTCTGGAAATTTGACAGCAATTAGGAAATGTGCAAAGCAGAATTCGGGAGCCCGAACTGAAACTTATTATTTGTCTCGAATTTACTTTCAATAATTAGAATCGTTAAACGGT
>WWPM01012277.1:0-11457 GCA_023279145.1 Glomeris maerens | reverse complement strand
ATTTAATGAATCACATTAAATAAAAATGTGTTTTCAGAACTTTTTAAAAATTATTTCACGTGAATATCCGGTATTATACTAAATGAAAAACACACAGTAATTTAAGTTTGTAATTAAATATGCGTCATAATTGGAAATTATTCACATACAACTTCAATAAGTCTGTCTATGAAATTAGGAAAGATGCGAAATTGCTGATTATTCTAGCTTCACCACAAAGCTCCGCGATGTTGTGCAGGAAAAGCATATTTTGGATTGGCAACATCTCATTACCTTAATTATTATTCATAGAGTTTGCACACCGGCCACACGATAGTAATTAGGGTTGTACTTGATGAGTATATGGCACATAAAATCCAATAAAAAAGATCATGATATGCAGAGCACGTGGTTGATGAGAAGTAATAGTCCTCATTGTAAAGCTGACTGCATCTCATCAATTTTTAAACAATCGATTAATAGATACTGTTGTAAAAAGAAAATGAACAAAACTTGTTACTGTAACCGTCATCATTGATTCACCGAAGACAACCAATAAAGGTGATGAAATGACTTCAGGGAAATGATTTAGCCAACCATGACATCATATGTTCAACACGTGCCAAAGCGTGAAGTGTGACCGTTTGTATTTTGTATCAGTAAACAACATCAGACTTATTGCACACTTGCTAGTACAACCGATTCCCATTTATGATTGCTCTATCATATACAGGACGATGAAAAGATAACTAATTATGTGCATGTACAGTATAGCAGATCAATAAGGAAACATAACGCTTTCAGATTTTTCCCAACGTTTGTAGATGAAATAAAATTACTATTACACTCTAATTTAGCATAGTTTACTACTTCATTGATTGCTTTATAAAACAGGAGGTAATTATCTCTGTCGTCGATGAAATAAAACGAAATCACTATAAATTAATGAAGGGTTTATGAATAATATATTGAAATATGTATGATAATCTTGTTTGAAGAAACAACATTGCTGAGCAAATATAAAGCAACTGGCACAGGATATATGTACAAACTATTTCACAGGTGAATATACGAATATTATGTGTAGTTGTTTTATTCCCCAGTATAATTTATTTCAGTTAATTAAAACAGTTATTAGTCAATATTGGAGAATATCTGACACGAAACATGGGTTAGTTAGATACATCCGAGGGAAAACTGTAAATTTTCTTTGTCTTCATGCCTATTGCAAAGTAACTGTTCATGCATAATGAAGAAGCATGCAGGTTAGTCCATTGGTACACTGCTCGTATAACTCGCAAAGCTGATGGATATATACATATAACAACATGCAGTGAGGTAGACAAGCAGAGGGGGTGAGGGTCGGGTGGGATGAGGTGGAAAGTCGCATGCAGGTGATGACCACGGCCTCCTATTGGCTCTCAGGTATCCGTGTCCATCGTGCGTGTTCCTAGGAGCAGGCTCCGGAAATCCTTTTTTTCATATATATAGATAGAAGTTTGTGGGAGTGACCAGAGCACGCGCCCGCACGTGCCCCCTCCCCTCCCCCCCACTCCAATAGTAGTGTAAAACCATTAAGAAGGGGGGTCGGGTTAGGTGGCACGAGACCAGCAGCAATAAGAGAGCCTGCGAAAAGAGCACCTCCAGAGAGACAAATCGAGCTCAGTGGGGGTTGAAGACGGTCTCCTCGGCTCTTATAGAACCCTTCTGGAATCGCATTTAGCGCAAGGTTTTCATCGCAAACGTGGTGCCACCTTGTACACCACTCTTGGTTGCAACTTTTGTGCCAAGTACCTTGGGAAATTCTCCAGGACTGAGTGAAGCAGAGAGATCTTAGAGAAAATGATGAGTGTTGACGATTACTACGCTGCATGCGCAGGTTACGAGAGAGTGCCAGTATACGAGTCTCCAATGCACTCTGCAATGCCCATGCCACCTCCCACGGGCCTTATCCTTCAGGCCCAACAGCCCCAAAGTCAATGGCCAAGTGCTGCGCAGCAATCCAGGCAACCGGAGCAGCAGCAGAAAGAAGAGATTCAGAGCCCAACATCTACTACCACTCCTTCCAGTTCTCTAGCAACTAATACTATATCTTCGTCGACGCAGTCTTCAACTGGCAAGAAATCGACGAGGCGAAGAAGTGGTAAACAGGCGTACAAACATGTACCACATCGAGAGAAACCACCACACCTTGTTGAGAGGAGAAATGCGAGAGAAAGAAGAAGAGTTCAAGCTGTTAACACCGCATTTTCTCGTCTTAGAAAATGCGTTCCTGCTGAGCACAGGTGACAATTTCTTCAATATACATTCCACAGAACCTTGTTAGTACAAACTGACCATTTGTGAATGGCTTTAAGGCTTATATAACGCTTAAAAAGTGCTATTTTGCTTTAAAATACTGTACTACAATGTTGATACAGCTAATTTATGGCAGTTGTCTTCATTACTTTACACCTCTGTCAATGCAGACTAATTTTTTCCTGCATTTCCAAGTACATCGATGTCTGTCACAAATGTTCTAAGTGGGTTTCACTTTAAGCCCAATGTGTGAACACCCAATTCACACGTAAGAATCACGAAGGCCGTCGACCAAAAAGGTGCAACAATGTCGCCAAATTGCAAATATTAAAAGAGCAGTCATCAAACAAACAGGCTTAAAAAAAATTATGCATAGGTACCGTCTGAATTGGTCCTTGATCAACACTATATAGTAACACAAAGTTGTTTTAAGAAGTATGTAGATTTATCCGCATAGAAAGTGAGAAATTTCCGTTTGTCACATTGGCACCTCTAATTTTTCACGAGAAGATGCCAAAAGTTGAAGATATTTTCGCACAAGAACTAAGCCTATACCTGACTGTCACCTGAACATTTTAAATTTTTGTTTGCACAAACTACTTCCATGTAGACTTCTATAGTTTCACCCCAATTGACATTATTAGGCCGTAGATAGCAAATCATATTCAAAAGCAAGTAAATAGCCAACATAAATTCTCAATTATTAAAGGGCACAATATAGAGACAATTGGCAGCCTATTATATTTTTGATTTAAAAACGCATCACACAAAGTATATATCATACAGTAAATATGCTCAGTATACTCATTACAAAATCAAATTTTGCAAATCAATATTTTTTTTTCCGGCATGCACTTATCTTAAATGTGACATTTGCAGCTCAATTTTCTTGAATTTTCCTCTCCACACGTATTTATCCGCAGTAATTGACAGTAATTTAGCAGGGAATTCAAGTTTCAAACAAAACCGCACAATTATTAAATGTAGGCCTACTATTATCCGGTATTTAAAGGAACTATTAACTGCCTTCAAAGTGCAAATTACTCGGTAGGCCTGCAATGTTTCCTCCAATGATGCTATTATAATTAAAACTCCCCCCAAACTACCAAATTAATGAAATCCAGATTAGCCTCGCATTAACTATATTTGACCCATTAAAACATAGAGGTACAAAAATTCAGGGAATAATTTCCAGAGAAAATCAGCTACAGAAATGCATTTGTTCCAGGACAGCTCAATGTAAAAATATGATCCTTGGTCAAATCCTTTTTTTTCCCCCCCCCCCCCCATTGAATATGGGAGCAGTTAGGTGTATGAGCAAGGAGAGACACTCCACCAGGACATCTTCAATATAGAGTGGTATACAAAAGGTGATGACTGTTGGTTTCTTATCAGGAAAGCAGAACTGTGTACAAGAAGAGAATCTCGAAAGTGTATTTTTAAAGAAACGAGTTATTTTATGATAGTAGGACATTAACCCAAATGTTCCCGGATTAAAACATAAAAGATATAATTTTTGAAACGTTGGAATATGACGCATAAGGGTATTCTGTAAAGTAATGCCTCATATTATTTTTTAAATACAAAGAAACACTCATTTTAAAAATTGTTTCCATCAATTTAGAGCTAGAACATCTACGTATTTTTTGACATAATTGTATTTCTTTCGATTCATTTTTGTAGGCACTGTAACAATTTTCATATGCCCATGTAAAACCAGGCAAACTGGTATGACAAGGTCATACAAAAACTGTCACATCGCCTACAAAAATTCATCGACCAGAATGCAATTATGTATGTAGAAAAATAGGTAGATGTTCTGGCCACAAATTGATGAAAACATTTTTGAATATGAACACTTTTTTGTATTTCTAAAACAATACTTTGTGGATTACAATCCTGTACATTTTATATAAAATAAGATTTCAATATATCTTTTCATCTAGACGTGATACAGAAAAAATATAAGCATTTTCGGAATCAGCGTATCATTTTACATATAAATCACCTCAATTTGTTTTAGATACATTAATCTGAGATACTATATTTAATTATTTCCACATGAAGACCTCAGTTTCAATGACTAAGTTAACTATAACATTGTTTGCAGTAAGATGCATTTCTCAGTCTAGTTTATTAACCACATCAAACATTTGAACGGTGGTGAGTAATTGTTAGTCATCAATAACCAATATTTTTTATACATACTTCTGAAATGTGATTAATGTAAATGACTAACAAGGAGTCTGGACATGACTAATCTGTACATATATATGCAAGAATGTCCAGATTTTTTCATCAGTGGCTAAGCATTTGTGAGTCAATTTCCCCAACTTTTGTTTTGTGGAGCTCCATAACTGTATAACTAAATTGAATTGTAATAAGTAGAATAACTTTTCCTGATTTCTGACAAAAGACTCTATATCTAATCAGTTTTCTTGATGATCCCATTCCCAAGGACATCGCATGCAGTAGGTATATCCATATGTAGATATTTGCGTTTTCAGAATTCATGATATTCGTTGGAGCAGCAACATTAAGAAATGTGTCTCCTTGAAAGACGACAGTGGTGCCACATGCGGCAGGTGTTAGTGTCTATAGTTGTTGTGGTGCAAGTGGCACGAGCCTGGCACGTGCCACCTTTTGCCCAATTTGCACTCTATATAGCCCAACTTATAGATGACTTCCTTCTGCAGGACTCAGCTTCTTCTTCTTCTTTATCTCGTTATACACTTTTTTCCCCCTTAGGTAAATGGTAAATGCTAGTCGTACGGAAAAATGGGGAAACACCTGCTTACATTCAAACATGTAACTAACTAACCTCCCTTCCTTCCTTCCCAAGAAAGCAGCAGCTTCCCTCTTCCAAGGCTATCACAAATTTCACATCCACATCAACAACAAACACCCACATCCCAAATAACATAAATATATATACACAAGACGTCCCTCGTTTCATAATTAAATAACGACGGTTTAGTAAACGGAAACGTTCAAACCTATCCTATATATCGTCAGCTGCTGCCAACCATTTCCTACATGCAAAGAAAACTGTCCAAACCATCAAGGCATACAGCTGCCGAGACATCGGCACAACGCAGATGAAATACATTATAGTATATTGTCAGTTACATTTTTAAATTGTGTAATATACATATAGGCACCTGTCTGGCATAGACCAACGGTTTTCCTTCAAAGATATCAATCTTCAACTTCTAAACAACAAAAAATTTCTAAACCTATTCAGAGTTCCCTTGAAGTAGTATACGACTATTACATGACACTCATATTTCGGCAATTTTGAATAAATCACCGCAATATGAGTTCATGAAATAGCAATAAGTTCACAGAAGCTTTGAATTATAAGAACAAACATAAAACTTCCTTCCCTGACAATAAAGCTGCAATAAGGATGTGAATGTTTCATTTGCAGCTTTATTGCATACTTGCATGCATGCAGCAGGCATGTTGCATACCTGGGGCATGCATGCCACATAGCTGCAATGTGCAGGTCTGCAATAAAGCTGCAATAAGGATGTGAATGTTTCACTTGCAGCTTTATTGCATGCAGTATGCACATTGCAGGCATGTGGCAGGCATGTGGCATGCATGTGGCATGCATGTGACAGCAAAGAAATTTTGTTAGGGTTGTTATATTCAGTGTCCATCAGAATTATAACAGCATGAACAACGCATTTGAATTATGGACACAATGGAAAGCATTTGTTAATATTGTATTTTATTCCCGTAGAAACAAGAGGCTTTCCAAAGTCAAGACGTTGCAGAATGCCATCGAGTACATCAGTTTTCTGCAGCAGATTTTGTCAGAAGATGACTGCAATAACAGTGAATCTCATTTGGAGCGACTGGCGGATGTCGCAATCAACAAAGAAAACGCAGAGAACTCTCGGTGGAGCCCTTTGCAATCGGTAAGTGTGTACTGTACATTGTAAAGTCGTTTGAAATCAATGTCACACCTCGTTACATATTCTTTTTGTGTTGTTCCTGCAGGATTCAAAGGAATCATCACTGTCTTCGTTTACTATCCCCCTGTACAATGACTATTCCCCTCAAGGACATTACGTTCATTGAATTCAAAGACGATTTTCATGTCAGATGAAAATATTGTTTCTCGACACCACCAGCTGCACTTCTACAGCACTGCCCTAATATATTACATGTGTGTTTTATACCATCCATGTCAGAAGCATACACAAAAAATCCCAAATAAGTGTGATCAGATTTTATTGTACACAATTATTATATTGGCCCTATAGCTGTTTCGACTTGACCCATGTTCAGTTTAATATGCACTACAGTCTCAATAAATGATGTGCATTAAATGTTGTGCTTTAATTTGTGTTTCCGTCATTTGTATATGAATGCGTCTATTGTTCGTTTTTTTGCACGTTATTTTCTTACGTTTTGTTCTGTTAAGAATATTGATAATTAATTGGTCAATATCCAAACACCGATCAGTGCCTTATAATTGTGAGATATCGCTTTTCTGTTTTGTGGAAGAAAATTATTTGACAATATAACGTCTATTCTGCAAGAGTATCATGCAACTCAAATTTCGCTTATGTCTAATGAATAATTAAGTAATAAAATGTATAAATGTACGTCTGCAAGTGTGACTTGAAATAAAATGTTTTAAAATGTTTCCGATTGAAATTCAATGTAAAACTTTTGTCAATTGAAACTTCAAATGTATCAAAAATTCATCTTGACTCGGGCTAAAATTTCTAATACATCATCCAGCATGAACCAAGCAACACTCATGAATGGAACTGCTAAACAAAGAAACCGATGCGCACAACGCCCTCTTGCGGCAGAAAATAAAAGCGCACGTGATACAAACATTAGAGATGCTAAAATCGATGTTTTAAGAATTGCCCCAGGGTAATCAGTTAAAATCTGAGAAACATCATCACTGTCTGAGCCAGAGTTTTAAAGAAATGTGTTGTAGATACATATGTATGTCCAAAAGCTAGAATGAAAGAACGTTAAATTCATTTACACTATGTATAATATAATAAAAGGAGGAGGGCTGAACGATGAAAGAAAAGAGGAATTTGCAACTCGTTTAACCATGTAACCACGCGACTTTTCTTTGTCATATCTTTCTTCTTTTGTGGCTTCTTTGTGAGCATTAAAGATCTGTCAGAAGTGTATGGGGAGAATTAGAGGGGGCGAAAAAGGACAAACATGATGCAAGAAGCACCTGGCCTTTATAAGTCGACCCAACACAATATATCCAACCAAGTACGTATATATATGCTGGACGGCTGAGATTTTAAAAAGCAAACTACTATATGAAGAGAGAAAAAACCACTACCAGGAAAAAACACAGTCAGGTGATTCTACTACATGCCATCCAAACTCTACAACAACAACTGAGTTATACAACAACACAAAAAACTCAGACTAGACACAGACACGCGCTTAAGGGGATGTTTCAATTCTGCGGCATTTGTATCCAAGCAAAAATTAAAAGACGAAAGAAAAATCCCCCATAGCTCCTTCATATTATTATATGTATATACATATACGTGTACTGTATAACAACTATTATAGTCCAGTAGCGATTCCAAACAATGAAATGCGGTTTGACGTGTTTCCAAGTCATCAACTGACATTGTGAAATGAAGCACTACTGAATGAAGTGAAAGTGACGAATTGTGTAGTAGTATCTCTCTAGCTTGGGCAGGTGAAAAAGTTACATTGGCAAAAATCACGGTGCCACTTTTCATCAACCTCATCATCCCTTTATTCCTCTTTTCCATTATTCTTCGCACATGGGTGTGTATGTGTTTGCATGTTAGTTATGAGAGAGAGAGAAAAAATCAGTTGGGGTGGTGGCTTAGGTCAATGGGTGGGGATAGATGCAAACTGTGCAAGGTAAACAGTTAAGGGCAGATGACGGTCTCCATTCTCTTATTTTCCCGTGTTCCTTATGTAATTGGTCTATTTACTTGCCAATATTATGCATATATCATGGCTTGCACATGTAATTTCTCTTTAAAAATTGCAAGATGCTTCTTGTTTGAGCAACAATCTAATTGTATTTATGAACTGCATACGTTGGAATTCCCAATGAAAAGTTATCTTTGATTCACTCCATAAGACACTTCTAGCCCAAAACTATACTTCTCGAGATGGTTTGGACAAAAGTGCTGTTCACCATAAGTCCGAAATATGGGGCTCTATGGGAATACCATATATGGTCATGGAAAAACTAAAGCGCTTCAGTAAGTGGTGCTGAGATTGCGTGCTGCGGTTGAAAAAGTAGTCCCTGGGTATAATTAAATGATAATTTCATTCGTCCAATTTTGCAGCTTCACCGAAACTTAAGGTTTTCCGAAAATGGGTGTAGACATTCATAATCATGAACTTTTCATTTCGCGAATAACCGTATTGCATTTAATCTGATTAGTTATGCGTTTCTCTGGAGAAATAAGCGATGTTGACGATTGGCATGTCTCGCTTGAAGCCGCCATTTTGTTGCTGGTACAAAAGTAGTGGTACCACAGTGATCAGTCCACAGATATCAATGCGCATGACCATATATGGTATTCCCATAGACCCCCATATTTCGGACTTATGGTGAACAGCACTATAGTGCCCATAGAATCTCCAGCATTGTACAGTATTATACTTGATTACATATTTGTTGTGCAATATGGTGGAGGGAGGGCTTCTCGCACTTTCCCTCACAGTTATTCTGAATAGTACAAATATAATTGAGGTTTGGTTTACATACCTTTCTGATGCATTTTGCAGCTCAAATGGTATGTCTGAGTAGAAAATTAGCATGAAATTGCCAATGACGTGTTGTGGAGTTTGAGCACGTGTAATGAGAAAGGGAAACAGATGCATTTTCTTGGAGAATTTACGCTGATATTGGAGGACAAAATGCAAAGTTCAAGGTTGGCGAAGTTGCATGAATCAACTGATAGCAGCCAGTCACCCCACCTGTGTGAATTGCAAAATGCATTTATACAAGAAACCAAAATGTACTCAATTTTAATATCTTGTAATAAAACTCTTGCGCCAAACAAAACATAAACCCATTTCAAATACTGTATATAGTATGCAACAAAAAACTCGTCCTCAAACAAGGAGGGAAAATAAATTCTTGGAATTGCTGTTACATATTTTGTAATGTATAACTATAATACACAAAAAAATCACAATGTCTGGTGTTTTATTTTTTAAAAAAGCTGGGAGGAATAGATTTCATCGGTTCTTTCTTTCATTGGTTTGAACGAAATGAAGTGACATGCAGCATATATAATATCAGTTCTTAAATTTATAATTTGTAAAAAGAAATACATTAAAAATTATGATTTTTAGCAGGCCTAATTTTGATATTAATCCTCATTCAAATGCAGCATTAAGATTATAAAACCGATAATTAGTTTTGATTTATTGCCATTTAATTACCCAGATATTAATAATTTATAGAGTTGCACTAGTCATTTGAAAATACGTAATTTGGCGATTGCTGGAATTGTTTTCGTTTATTATTAATTGCAATCACGGAGCCGTAAATTTGAGCCAAATGATGATCAGTAAACTGGATTTATTATGGATGGAGAGCTAATTTCCGAACAGATTCAACTTGTCGGCTGTCACTTACTGGCAAAAGTAATTGCACAAGCAAAACGGTTCAAATATACGGCCCGTACTTATAGACCTATTAGCCAAAGTATAGGGCCATGTACAATAAAAAAACAACAACTCTGCGGTTCCATGTTTTATCCTGCAGGGGAAGAAGAAGAAGAAGAAGAAGAAAGTAGTGCAACTGCAGGCTATATCCTGTAAATTTCATTAAAATCCATCACGTATCGTTCATTGGGTCTATAATGCAAGTGGGATGGTTGGATTTTTTGTGCCCTTAAATAACACGGTGGACTTGATAAAAATTGCCAGGAGAATCCCGACTGCATGTTATTTAAGCCCTTAGGCTTAAAATTGCCGTTTGACGTATAAATTGCACAATGAGTGCTACTACAACTTATTACTACTCCTAAACTTTAGCTTTAGTATGTACATAGCAAAAAACAGTTAGTTTCAACCAAAAAAAGTTACTTAATTTTTCTCGACAGAACAAAAAAAATGAATTGGCTATATACATGCAAGACGGAAAAATACAAGGGCCCATTTGGTCTATCACAATATACAAAGAGCTTCTTTCAATTCATTTCGGCCCTCTTTTGTACTAATGGGAAATAAGACGGCAAACAAAAAAAGTTTAAACGCGAGCATTCGGTTATAATTTATGGTCTTGAACACTATGGACCTGGGGCACTTTGCTGTAGATTACACCAATTCAGACACCTCTATACCCGGAACTGTTGGTTGAAAGCCTTCTGAACTTTATTTGTCGGTCTCAATCCAATAA
Source organism: Glomeris maerens (assembly GCA_023279145.1). Classification (NCBI taxonomy): domain Eukaryota; kingdom Metazoa; phylum Arthropoda; class Diplopoda; order Glomerida; family Glomeridae; genus Glomeris; species Glomeris maerens. Next base: position 776 of record WWPM01012277.1, on the reverse strand, counting down.
GCTCATTTATTTTAAAAGCATTACCACTTGACTTGTAATACTGCTCCAAGTAAATAAGGTAAAATATCTTGCCCAGAACAGAGTAAAAAATATTGGAAAATGCAGAATCTAGGCTTAACGAGATGATTAAAATTACCAAAATCAAGTTGGAATGACCATAAATCCAGATTTCATAAACCTATTTGTACATTAATTTGTTTGTTCTACATTTTTAAATCTGATGTCAAAATCCAATTCACGTTATTATACTGCAGACATGTTTGGCAGGTCGAAATAACATTATGACATAAACAATGAAAGGCAAACAAAAAACTACTTCCCAAGAGCAAGATTATGTTTTCTTAGTCCACCAGGTGGAAGCACTTACCAGGAAACTATTTGTTGCAAACTTAATCGCCCTACACCCAAGTTACGATTACAAAACATTTGTTTATTTACATAATTTAGTCAAATAATGTTATCAACTAATATTTACTCAACTGGAACAATTCAAACTATGCAAAATAATGACAAGTACATGTAGTATTAAGTATTTGTGGGGTATTTTGGCAATCTACGTTTTATAAATCGCTATAAAGCACTTTTCTACATTAATTTGTGCAACTCCTTTGAGACAACAGAATAAAAGACTATTATGTGTGATAATTGCACAGTCCATTCACAAGCGAAACTTTTTCTGATCCAAATTATAGTATTGCTCAATTAGGGAGGAGCCCAAGAGCTGACTGTGGAAAAAATAATTCTTTGAAATGCAGTTTTATTGAGGTTAAGCAATT